>BGPR01001050.1:174721-281291 GCA_013235015.1 Araneus ventricosus | reverse complement strand
CGTAGAGGGCTTAATCCGGCCCTGTTATCAACAAGATGGTGCACCTGCACACCCGAGTGTAAATGTAACAAACTGACTGAACTAGAGCTTTTATAAACATTATATTGGTTTGAGAGAAGCCACAGAGTGGTCCCCCAGATGCCTTATTTGATCCTACTCGATTTTCATTTACGAGTCCGGTTTCGAGTGTGGCTACCCTCCCATTAAATGCGGCAGACTTTAAGCAAAAGATAACCGATACTTCCAACAAGATCAGCAGCGACGAGTTCCAAAATATTTACAGACACATTATTATTAGAGATCAATTATGTAACAAGGAATTGAGGGAAAACATTTTGAGAATGCTTTGTGAATTGCTTTCTGTTAATCGCGTTTCCAGATTTTAAATTACATTTGCCACTTTACATGAATTCTGCCTGTGTAATTCTTTACTAGATATACGTATATACAGCAATTTTTTTTCATACGTGTTAATATATTTTTGACCTAAAGTATGCTATCACTAATTTATATATGGTCCTTACTTTCACCAATAAAATAGTATTTTAAATGGGAAGGAAAATGGTATAAGCCATCATTTCAGCTTCATTACGTAATTCAGGCAATTTTAAAGATACTAGAGTGCAGTTTTTGTAATGATCTAGTTACAGCAAAAGGGAATTTTTTTTTCCAATTTTGTCCAGAGGGACCGTATCAAAATTAAAAAAGTGTAACATTGTGAAAATTATGGAATAATCCTGCTATTAATCTGATTTCCTACCTTATATTGGACACTTTTGCAATCTACTGTACTCAATTATTACCAATAGGTAAAAAAGTTAAACGTTCATTTCAACCTTTCTGAGACATCCAGTTTACAGTTGCATGTATGATATACCTTTCTTGTTCAGTCAAATAAAAAGATTATAAGAGCTGCTGCCATTCGATTTTCAAAAAAACTTATTGCAGTACTGACAGTTTTTGACAGAATAATTTTTGTTGCCACTGTTGGAGAATTTCAAAACCCTGCTGAACAAGTTTCTTTTACTTCCTTTCAAACACGTCCGCGGACGTGAATGCTATATCATTTCCATTGTGATGCAAAATGACAAATATACTATATAGCATTCAAATTTATAACTCATTTTATCATGCATTCAATTGTATATAGCCTTAATTATTTGAAATTATTATGCGCTTTAAAGTAATGGTTAACTGGTTTATGGAGTATTTTCAGTTTATTTTGGGTTTTCTTTCTACTGTCCGCGGACGTGTTAAAAATCTTATCCTGTATTAGAAATTCAGTTTGGTTTCGATCAGTATAAGAACCTACATATGTTGTGTATTCATGAGTATTGTATTTTACAGGATGTACATTCACGGGTCAGTGGCGGACCTACCGGGGGGCAAGAGGGGTATAGATGCCTCTGGGGCCAGTCTTGGAGGCGCCACAGTGGCGTACCTACATAAAATGGCGCCCAGGGCAAATTCCAAAAGTGCGCCCCTCTCTTTCTTTTGAAATGTGATCCTCATTTTCTTTTCGGAAACTTTATACCGGGGAGAGAAAGGAGTAAAAGTAGGGATGTAACGAATATTCAGCAACTATTCGGTATTCGGCCCTTTTGCCGAATACTAAGCAAATATTCGGACGAATATATTCAGGATAACAACTTTTTAAAAATGTGCTTTTAAATACACATTTAGCAAAGAATATTGCAGAATTACATTTGAGTGCATTTATTACAAACCCCCTAACATTTCCCCAATTTTAAGTTGCATAGTGCGTAAGTGTATTTAATAAAGTTATATATAATTTATCATTGCGAAGCCTGAAATTATGATGCAAGAACACTAATTGTCCAGCATTTTCAGGAGGAAGTCTATTCAGATTGGTTTCATACACATATAATACCAACTAGGGATGTTACGAATATTCATTATTAAGCCTATTCGGCCCTTTCCCGAATATTTGGTCTGGCTGAATGCTAAATAGATATTCGTCAGAATAAATTCGGGATAAAATGTTCTCAAAAATGTTGTTTTAAATATATTTAATAAAGAATATTGAAGAATTTCATTCTGTTGCATTTATTTTTATAAACAAAATCTAACATTTATCCAATTTTAAGTTGTATAGTACATGTGTATTTAATTAATGTCGCATATAACTTATTGAAGTCTGTTCCAGATGGTTTCATATATATTACCAGCTTTAGAAAATAAATCTCCACTACATAATGCTTGCAGATGCTGAAAGATATTGTCTTGTTAAATTTGCGAACCTTGGATATATTTCCCCACCAATTAAGTGGAAACTCCACCCTACCTATAAGAAATTCTTTATCAAAATATGAATCTACTTCTAGTAATTTTAATTTATCCATTCAATTTTCTTCTGTGTTTGTCATTGTCCTGTTCTGCAATGATGACTCTTATTTCTTTGAAGCAATCCCAAAATGATGAAAGTTTTTCATTTCTTATTATTGGAATTAAGATAATTAAAATATTACAAATATACATAAAGGTATTAACTTTTTAAATATATAAATAATAAAAAATACATTTTTTTTCATTAAAAATATGAAAAATATTTCATTTACAACCAAAAGTGAAATGTTTTTAAAAATCTGGTATTCGGCCTGAAATTTGGCTGAATATTCGGTCCAAAACTCTATTCGTTACATCCCTGTTTAAAAGTGCAAATAAATTTTAAAAAATAACCTATATAAAAGAATTTTGAGTTTATAGAGCATTTATTTACACATATTTTTTTTAAAACTTTCGCTTCCTTTTCTCAGAAAATTTGGTGCATTCTAACTTGAATCCTTTAAATATGGCTCAAGTAAGAATTTCAAAGTTGTTTGTAATACACTTTGGATATATTAGAAAAATAAAAATACTCGACTCGTACTTGAAAAATAATATAAAATGTGTACAAATCTCTTAATCAATTAAAAAAATAACATAAGTACCAATAATAATGAAAAAAATTATTTATATTACTTCTTTGCCCATAGACAGTACTACACATATAGACACATTACGGCAGGAACTGGATTTCTTTTCTTTATGTAATTGTTCTAGTTAATTATTAAAGAAATCGCTTTCATTTATCTTGATTTTAACGCCAATACGAACTGATAATTTTTACTTGCAATTGCAAACTTTTTGCGGTTTTTTTCTCTCACTTTCAGTTTTTTTTCTTGGCAGTATTGCATCTGGGTTTGCGAAATTAAATTTAAAATAAACACTATCGCATTTTTAGCACACAAATTATGCAAATATTCAGTACTAAAAACAATGTAAAGATAGCTAAGTAATAGAGCGAGCTTAGCCTTTCAAAGTTTCTGGAGTGTTCTTAAACTACGCCAAAAATTGGAGGTGTTTTTTGCATTCTTCACTCACACTCTTTTCTGACTGGAAATAGGAATGGTACATTTTTGCTAACCATTTGTAACCAAGTTCCGAAGAAACCGATATCCAATCAGTATGAATAAGGCATACCGTTAGAAACCATAAGAAACCCTGCGGTGATATTCGATTCCTAACTACCTTCCCGTATCTCCCACCCCACCGAAACACAAATCTGTGTATCGGTAAGGTGGAAGCTTTAAATGAGCTTTTAATTTCACAATGAGGGATTTGGACAGAAAATCTCTGAAACATAATATTATTCGTTTCTTTTTCGCAACTTGAGGCTTCGGGGTTATGAAAAAAATTGAATTCTTAAGATTTTCCCACACTTTGTTGAAACCATTTGAATTTTTCTATAAATAAGAACTTTAAAAACTACTTTTCTTTTAAATGCAACCAATTGATTCCTCAATTTCGCGCCCCTTGTCACTGCGCCCAGGGCAAGTGCCCTACCTTCCCCACCCTAGTTACGCCACTGGGGCGTCATGGAGATGAACTATTAGTATGATTATATCAATTTTTAAAGCCAAATATGATTTAGGATGTTAAAAATTATTACAATACCTAGGGCGCCATTTACTCTTGCCGAATCACTGGTGAAGACTGGGGGGGGGGGGGGAAAAACACACATTTTGCCCCGGGGGCCACTTATCCTCGCTACGTCACTGTCACGGGTGTTGTATTTTTAATTAATTGCAATTAATAACATAATTGCAACTTTCAATATTAGACATGCTGCAATCTGATAAAACAGGGGTTCCCAACATTTTTTCTCTCGCTGTACCCCTTGATTAGTCTTTTTATTTTCGCGTACCCCCTAATGTCGTATCCCCCTCCAACTATCCGTCTATACAAAGAAGTTTTTATCAACACTGTTAAGGGCCTAGGTGAGCTTCAGTCAAATGACTGGGATTTATAACATTTGCAGGACCTATTTTTGATTTTATGTTTTATTCCATTTTTACAATAATATTAGTCCAACGTCAAAACAGATGAAATCAATATTGTAATAATTTCGCATTAACTTATAGGGGTAGCTAAAAATTACACTTTCTTTTTCTCTTATTTTGAGGGTACGTTTAGGACTTGCACAACTTTCACTTTTCACACGAACTTGGGGAAATGAAATTCTGTGACATTTTTAATCCTTACATTTTCTTGTATCCACCATTACCGGCTTTGAGTTCGCGTACCCCAACTGGTCCTTTGCGTACCCCTAGGGGTACACGTACCACAGATTGGGACCCTCTGTGATAGAAGAGTGAAATCATCGTACGGGAAGCAGTTAAACAGTGAAGACATGTTGATTGCCATTACAACAAAAAATACAAGAAAGGTTGTCATACATTATAATCACTGGGTGTGATTCTTTAACCCTAACATTGTGCTTCTAAGAATATATCAAGCTGTTTGTAGAAATCTGCATTATGACTAAATAACTGCACTCTATTCACATATTTTACAGAATCTATCTTGTTAAGAATTCTTGAGGAACTGATAGGTAAAGAGTTTTTAATGTAAAGAACCATCAGTTCATGCACACAAAATTTAGAGAATACCAGGATCAACTTCAATATTTCAGTGAATAAAAAGGTGACAAACATGAAATACGCCATTTTCGTGTTTTAGATTTAATACAACAAACTGATATCCTTTGCGGGAAGAAAAATCTCGCGATTATTTAAAAAATTTTGAAATCTAAGAACAAGGATATTTGCAATTTAGAACTACTTAAACTGAAACAGGGTGTCCGGACTAAAAATGTCCAAAAGTAATGGCTTATAATTACATTACTACTCAACAGAATTTGAAAATATTTGACTGAATAAAAAGAATAACAAATTTTTTTAATACAGTTCAAAGTGTGCAACTCTTGTATCACGACAAATGTCTAAACGGTAATCGAGTCTTCACCAAGTGTTTCGTAGCCTATCAGGAGTTAATTAGCCAAATTGCTTGAATGATATGCATCTTACACTCATCACGGTTTTATTTTATTGTTGATACACAACGGATTTAGTGAATCCCCAGACAAAAAAGTGTAATGGACTCAAATTTAGAGACCTTGGTGGCCAGGTAACTGGATTCCCTTCTGACCCACGTCCTGGAAATATCTCATTAAAAATGCGGTAACATCTTTATGATGGTGTGTGGAGCGCAGTCCTGTTGGAACAGGAAACATGACAGAATTTGTGGAACAGGAAAGAATTCTAGCATATCAAGATAAACGTGTCCCCATTATCAGTACGCTCCACGATTTTCTCTTTACCGCCGATTTCTGACTATTATACGCATGCGTGGCTGAATGGTCTCAACCCGAAAAATCTTGTAGGGAGGAACAGCCTATTACAATATATGATATTCATACACAAAGAAAATATCGACTTTCTTCCAAAAGATTTTAAATTCTTTTTAAATATGGTTAAGGTTTTTAAAATAAAGTTTATTAAGAATATAATATTTTTGTCATTGTCATTCAAAAACAAACAATAAAAAGAATTTCTCGTTTTATTTTTATATACAATATTCAATATAAAAGTAAAAAAGTAGGAAGATCATGATAAAAAATGCATGCGATAGACGATTCACAAACACATTATATTTCTCAACTACATATTACGAACGTTACAAAACATTATCACAGAAAAATCATGCAGAAGTTCTATTACCATACACCTGCTCAATAAGAATTCATACAACATTTTAAGGTTATTTTTAGAGATCATAAGTATTCAGAACAAGCCTAATTCAAGCCATATTCTAAAAGTGGCACTGTTGAACATGCTTTCCAAACATGTCATCAAAATTGTTTTAGTTGCTTAAAATGACATCATTAAAAGTTTTTGAATAAAATGGCATTATTAAAAGGAATGATCAAGCATTTAATGTTAAAAATTCTAAAAGTTCCATCATACAATATTTTTCAAATAGTTAATTTCCCTTGTCGAAAAATGCAGAGAATGATATTAGAGAACAAACACATGCATATCAATCATAAATAAAATCACACACTGGGTTAAAGTAAATGTATCAAAAGACTGATCCAGCTACCTAGGAAGACAAATATTTTTTGACAAAACAAATTTTTGCCAAAAAGGAGACAAGAACGATTTCACATGCATTTTCCCTAAGAAATTTGCTTTTCTTTCCTTTTTTTTAAAAAATTAAACTTTTGTTCTCAAACCAAAAAATCCCCGCCTTTGCTTTTTCCGAAAATTAGAAATGAAACTTCATTTAATGTTATGAACTTCAGTCATGTCCATCAAACACACAGGTGTCTTTGATGGAAACAAAAATATGTATTTAATTTTGAAATCGACAGAATAAAGTTTTGAATTTAATGGTGATTTATGAATATTCTTCCAAAAGTTTCAATGGAAAAAATTAAAATAAGATTACGGTAAAAAGAATAGACACTTTTACTAGGACTTCTTCGCTCAGCGAAGGTACTGAAAGATCAGTAATTAAAATTTTTCATTAGCAATTTAAAACTTCTATCGGCTGTGCGAAATCGATCTCATACATAAGCATTTATTAGTGAATATTTTATTGATGCAAACGGGTTAGAAAAACGACTCCATTGGTCAAATGAAGGTTAACTGAGAACAGGCTTCAGTCGAATCACATCCAAATGTTGCAACACACGCATCTCACCTGGAACAACAGGCGGAGGAGTTGTTGGTCCCAGATCCTTCGGTTGGGACAGACTAGACTGGCGTTCAGGAACCTCGCCCAGAAGACTATTCAGAAGCTTTTCTAACCCCGTCTCGTCTAAAACATCAAGGTTCTCTTTGGATTCGAAGTTTTGTTCTGGAAGGCAGGGTTTGGGAGTTTCAGACTTGTTAACGGATTGCGTAGCACTGACGGCAGAACTGAGGCTGGGATACTGTTTTGAGTCCGAAAATGAATTAGAGGATGTTACTGAATTTGATTGGAGAACGTTCGTATCCATGGAAACCCGAATATGTCGAATCTCGTCTCTCTTCAAATTAAGGGACTTCTCTTCGGATTTAGGCGAGAGACTGGACTGGTTGAAGTTTGTATCTCGTTTTGGTCCAAAATTTGTAGTTGAATCGGGCAAAACACGTTCGTAGGATTTTTGCGAGGGCTGATCTGCTGTCGATTTTTCAACATTATTATTATCAACGGGGATTTTGTTGTTTGAATCTAAATTAGCCGTAGACATCAGATAAGATATATTTTCGGAAAGTGAACGCACAGCTTTCTGCCGTTTTCTGTCAGGAGGCTCGATAGAACTGGAGTTGTTGTTTTCACAAATACGAGGACTATTGTTTTTGACGCTCTGATCAAGACGGTTTTTACAGAGATTTTCATAAAATTCTTTATGGATGCTAACTTGTGGTGAAGGTTTATTTGAACGTTTAGGGCTATCGAACCGATTCGCTGGAAGAGAAAATTTGGGTTGTTGGTGCCGATTATCCTTCGGATCTTTTAGAAGTTTTTGCTCTAGATCTAATTGCTGTGTTAAATCATTAAAGAGTTCATCGATGGAACATTGGTTTACTTCTGAATTTTTATCTTTCGAGACAGGCAGTGCATATTTTAATGCAGAACATAAAGTTGATTTATGGTAATTCAAATTCTTACTTGAGCCCAGGCCTGTTTCACAAACAGATGACCGTCGTGGAAAACGAGAATCGTTTATTCCGAAGATATCCTTATTCTTTGGTTTTGGAAATTTAACATCATCATCGCTTAAAGAGATATTCGATATGCTGTTTCTATCGGAAAGATTATCACTGCTCATTTTTAAGCTCCGATATACGTTCTCCAATTCTTCCATAGCACTATCTAAATTAGCTGCAGCTGATAGTTTTTCACTATTTTCATTTTTGAGAGTACTTTCTCCGTTGGTGATACTTTTACGAGTTAGATGAATTGATTTTAATGGTTGATCTTTACTTGCCTTTAGAGTCAAGTCATCGTTAGTTGCACTAATATCTGATCTGAGTTTGCTAGACGAATACTTGACAGGAAGAGAGGATACATCTTTCGGGTTTACGAGACCGAAAGCCTCCAATTTAGAAGTATCAGATGTACTTGAATGCATCTGTTTGCTCTCAAATTTGGTTTTACAGGAACATGAAAACTTGCTGTCTGGAAACAAGTGGCAAAGGCAAGTTTCAGTTTTACTAGGTGGTGTTCTCCATTTCACCCAAGAGGGAGGATTAGGTTTTTTTCTGCTTTCGAGACTGTTAAACATGTACTCTTTCCTCTGTTCATTTTCCTGCCATTTACTTTTCCACATTTTATTTCTAGCATCATCTTCAGAAGGTAGACCCGGAGTTTCAGTGCTTGAAAAATAACCTTTATTATCAGTTTTCTTGATTTGCATTGCAGAAGAAAATTTTTTGTTGGCAACTAGATTTGAAGTAGTAGAACTAACTGAATTGCCTATAGAACATAATTCATCTAAGATATTATTATCAATGAAATCGAAATTTCCACAAGTTTTTCTCCTTGAACTGAACAATTCTTTTATTTTTTGTTTTTCGGAAGTGCCATTCGGCGAACCCGTGTCTGGGAATTTTGCATCTCCAGAAGCTAAGTCTATTTTAGAATCAAATTTTTCAAATATCTGAGAGTAAGACAATGCCGGAACGTTGGACAAAAATACTTTCTTGCGTTCCAAACTGTTTTCCTGATTCAAAATCAAAGAGTTCTGGTGCTGAATGAGGGCCTTATTAATAAAAGTCATAGATTTAGGAGATCGCGGAGGTGGAGTAGGGGCTTGGGCAGATCTTGGAATAGGTGACGAACGCATGGCAAGATCAAAGTTCGATGTTTTCGCTTCTGATACAGTACTAGATGGTTCATTTGGTTTTTCTAATGGACGTCTACGTTCCGTAGAAATAGGACTCGAGTTTTCATGGTTCTGCATTTTCTGAATTCCAAATTTCTCAAGGAAATCAGAACCACTTCTGCGTTTTCGTTCTTCGTCCTCTATGTGACGGATCCGGGCTTGCACGAAATGCATGGCGTTTTCCTTGCTAGGGAAATCGCTGAAATAATTCTTCTTAAGCATATCCGGGAAATTCGGTGATGAACAGAAATCAGTCTTAATATCCAAATGGTTGTTGGAGAACTGAGTTTTGGAAGCTTTCTCCAAATCTAATCGGATACCATCCCCTTCAGGATTTATGGAGAGGCTCAAATTCTGCTTGCGTTGAGTTTTTATGGAAAACTCGTCCTGTGATCTTCTGCGGAGTCTTTTCTCACGAAGGTAAGATCTTGACTTTACATCACGAACGGATCTATGGATCACACCATCGCTATTGTAACGGGTTATAGCTGAACGGGATTCAGCTTCCTCTTCTGAAGAGGAAGTGTTCCCATACTTTTCCCTAGCTGCTTCAACTCGAGCTTTGAGAGCTATCATCCTTTCCTTGCGACTAAGACTGTCGCTGGAACTACGCGAGGATCTTTCCATACTGTCACTGCTGCAAACAGTCAATCTCAAAGTGTCCATTGGGCTGCGCTGACCTTTTCGGTTCTCAGAAACTTTCTGCAATGAGTTTAGTCCCAGTTTTGTTTGGGACCGATTGGTTTCCCAGTCGATAGCATCCTGATGCGTACGACTGGGATTTCCCGTCGTTTTGCTTTCGGATTTAATCGTGTTAGCGATTTCGTAGGTTGAAGTTTCCTGTTTCGGTGTTTTTGGTGCAGATTTCAAAGTGCTTTCCTTATCAGATTTGATATTATCCTCCTTTTCGGAGTTGGGGGTGTCTTCCTTTCTGGACTTGAGAACGGTTTCTTTTTTGGCAAGAACGGGACTGCTCTTTTTGTACTCGAGCGATGAACAGGATGTGTCGGAACTGAGCGAAGTCTCTCTGCACTTCGCTCCAGAGGTAGGGATGGGTAGGCAGAAGAGGTGGCTGGGACGATTGCACTTCTCTTTGCGCGGGGCGAATATTCGACTTTTCCTTCGCACCCTTTCCTTTTGCTCGAGTGCGGCGAAGATGAGTCTGTGATCGATGCCCTCACCACCGGCCCTCGCGTAAGAGGGGAGGCTGAGGCTCTTCTGAATAGGTACGGCCGTGCACTTGCGATGAGGACCGCTCAGGGTGGCAGCCTCCATCACCATGCCACAAACATTGCTTGTAAAGTTGCCAACCTTAAGAAAGAGAGAACAAATCATACGGTGAGTTTAGTCATACAGAAAATACAACAAAATGAGTATCAAGAGTTTCGAATAGATAACAGATTTTAAGCCTTTGAACTGCAAGTATTCCACACAAGCACAAATAATATTACGCAAAGTTTTCGCAAATATTACAGGCAGACAATGAATATTTTATATAATACTTGCACTACCTGAGGTAGTATTTGCCAGGTTTTTGTAATAGAGAGCAGAAGAAAAAGGAGGCCTGTATCCATATTTTATCCGAAAGGTCGGTTAAATTTGAGAACTGATTAAAAAGTAATAACGTAGAATAAAGAAAAATAAATTTAAAAGATGCAAAAAATATAAAATTTTCAATGAGTATTTATAAAATGGAAGGGGGTAGGGGGAGTAAAATCAGATACCTTTGTAAAAATGACTAATTTGCATTTATTGAATTAGTTATTTAGTCGGAGACGGAAACTAAGAATTCAAATTAAAAAAAACTATAAGTTCTTAACTAAAATTTAAGCAACGTTGTTTTATTACAGACAGTTAATTTTTCGCTCTAAATTGAATAATATGCATAAAATGTTTTTCAATATAATTATTGCCGTTCATGCATTTGAGCCATGAAACATAAAAAGGGAGTTTTTATAAGTGAATGAGAAATAAAGATTAACGTTTAATTTAAGCCTTAAACTGGTAGGTTGTTCATAAGATTCTAGGCATTAATGCTTCTACAACTGTTTATCTAAAGTCAACTGCTTTTTCTTCTTGCATCATCTTCCATTTATGAGTTTATCACACGAGTAGATGATAAGGCAGGTAAAAAGAATCTTTAGTTCAATATTGTTAAAATACACTTGAGGTGAAAAAGAACACACGAATATTACTTGCTAATAAAGAAATATTTCTTATATTATTAAATCGTAAATATGACAACTTAAAGCATCTTAATAACATTTTCTCAAAATTAAACTTTATTTTATGTAAGTATCTCCTCATAATAAAATTTCCGATTTTAAGTTGATAGTTCAGTTTAATGAAACTGGTAGGAACCACCAACCCGATTTATCAAAGTAGGTTATATGTAAATAGACAACGCTTTTCATTAAAAGACACGAGAGCAACTTCATCTCTGTGTGATAACAGAAGATTCTCATTATTTTATATCTATTTTAAGTATTTATTAATTTAGAAACTCGTCAAGTAACACAAAAATTTTATCAGTCGAGTAACCTTAATACAAATTATCATCGCCATAACTTATAATCTCAAACTTGCTTAAGTGGATTAAGTACAAAGTTCGACCAAGCGTTTCGTGTGGCTCAACACTCGCCAATCAACGATATAATGAAAGATCTATTTCATGCAGAAAATGAACTAGGATACTTGGCCGTCAAGACATAGTAAGGAATTCCAACACTAAACTCTTCCACTTAAACTCTAGGGCAGAGGTCCCCAACCTGTGGTACGCGTATCCCTGGGGGTACGCGAAATCAAAGTTGTTAATGGTGGAAACAAGAAAACATACAGGATTAAAAAGTTAGAGAAATTTGTTTCTCCAAGTGAATACTTGCTATTTAATAACTATGCAACTTGAATAGTTGATTATTACGGAGTGTAATTTTTAGCTATACTTACAAGTTAAAACGAAAGAAATACAATACTGGTTTCATTGCTTTGGCGTTGAACTAATACTATTGTAAACCAGCGGGAGCGGTCTCCCCTAAACTTTCTTGTATATTTCCCCAAAAAAGGTGCTCTTTCCCCTCCCCCGCGTGGATAAAAAAAAATTTGAACCTACTGTAACCCAGAATCCAATGACTATCAGAAGGTTTTTCATTGTAGATTAAAGTGATTGTAAAATATTTAGGTGAAGAATCAAATTCAAAGAGATGCGTACCAATTAAAAAGCAACTATCCCACAATGCTCCGTTCCACTCTTGCCGGCTCAAGGACAAAGTGACGTAATCCTTCCGCGTGCACAGAAATTGCTACCAGTACGCATGCGTATGGAGAATCGGATTAGAAAAATTAATTATGCAATTTGAACGCCCTTTTTTTAACCGATTGAAACGAAATTTGGGCACAGATCTGCAATTAAAGTAAGAAGGCCACATAACAAATGTCCATTAATGTTAGCAATCGTCATACCAATTTTTATTTAGGGGTTTAGGAGATATAATTTTTACAAGTATGCGATTATACGGTCCGACAGACAGTCAACCCTTCGACAGATTTGGTTCAAAATTTAATACGGACCTACATTCATGATGATAAAACTGTGTACCAAATTTTATCCATTTAGCTATTCCAGTTTTTGAGTTATAGTGTTCACATGAACGTGGGCACACAGATTTCCAGTAGACGGATTTTGTCCAAAATTTGATAGAAACCTACAAATTATGTGTAAAGATCACATACCAATTTCATACCTGTATCTCTAATAGTTTTCGAGTTATTGTATTCACAGATATACAGACAGACATAATTCCAAAATTGTGTTTTTCGGACTCAGGGAGGTCTAAAACGTGGAGATTCGTCAAAATCTCGAGTTCGAATTTTTTGACGATTACAATACTTTCTCTTTGTATACTTCGTATACGAAAAAGTAAAAATGAATAAAATGCAAAATTAAAAATAAGTTTTGCAAATGTTATTAATTCGAGTCATTTGACTCTTAAGCCTACCTAAGCCCTTAACATTATTGAAAAAAACTTCTGTGCATAGATGGATGATTGGGGGGGGGCGTTTAATATGACAATAGGGGGTACACGAAAACAAAAAGAATAATCAAGGGGTACGCGCGAGGGAAAAAAAGGTTGGGAACCACTGTTCTAGAGTCTAGATAACAGTGCAGTTTTACGGGGAAAAATGTCTTTAAGAACCGAGTTTGTAAAACTGCTCCATTTCTATTACAGGCCAAAAAGTATAATGCAAAACGGAGAGTTCGGGTCATTATTTAATTTATAGACAGAATTTCATGATTTCCTTTTTTTTTTTAAAAAAAAACATTTCCTATTTATTTAAGTTGAGGAATAATTTACTAATACAACAACAACAACAAAACAAAAACATAATACACGATGTTATTTTCATTAAACAATTTTTAATTCAGAAAAAATATCTGTAAAATTAGCAAAATCTTTAATGAGCTTTTCAAGATATTAGTCAAACAAAATTCAAATCTAATTACACATGTAAAAATCATACGTTGAAATTTCTAACATAATTTTACAGATCATAAAATATTTTATTTTTTTAATACGGTTTGCAGACAGCTTGGTACGAATAAAAGACAAATATCTGTTTATGAATTGTGCATTCCAGGATTAAAAATTTTGTAAATAATTATTATGCACTTACTGTATTGAATTTACCGTCAATACTTTAAGATCCCGATTTCTTTAAAATTGCCTATAAGCCAATGAAGCATTACATTTCCTTATATTATTTTCCCTGAAAATTTTCATATTATAATTTAAAAAGATACGCAAAAAGTAATTATAAAAAAATATAAATGGGCACCTATTTAATCCTAGATTAATTCAAAAGCATATTTTCGAAGAATAATGACCAAGATATGTGATGCGTATTGCTGTAGTAGAATAATTTTAGAGAAACTTTTGGAATTGCAACTTCTATATAACCTAATACTTCCTAATTAAATTATTTCGATTTCTTTCTGTCAGAATTTTAAACCTACTAAGGCATATGGTGGAACTAAAATGCTTTTCCTGGATTATATTTCACACTAAGAGATTTCTCAAAATCTGGAATTTTTTCGCACAGCGTAAGGTCATAATTTTCATGCATATTCATTTTAAAACGCACGAACGATTCACAAAAGCATTCCTAACATCTCACTCAGCTGAGGAGAGGGAGTAGAAGAATACTATAAAGATAGTCTAAATTGTAGGCAAATCGTCTGCAAATTCTAGGACGTGATCCCTGACCCTGCACATGTCGAGTGTCAACCCATAAGAAGAAAAGTTCTATTTTCTTGCTTCCCCTCTCTCATTCATCGGATGTTGTGTCGAGTTATACAGAACAGCTGCCTCCTTCTGTCATTCGGCACAGCAGCTTTACAGAAGCTCATCGCCGGGCAAACGATCTTTTACAAACTGTGCATTAAATAATTTCTAATTTATCTTTAACCCTACAATGCATAATATAATTCATTGGCGCGAATCTCCATTAGCAACACTGAATGCGAAAATTGGAATAACTTTGCATTCAGTATAATATGTACTTATTAGTTGTCTAAAATGTATTTTAAAAACCAATACGTTAAGTTGTTATCGGTAATTAATTCTAATGTAAATGGTAGCATTTCAAGAATTCAATCATTGACACTGAAGGCACAATTTTAAATTTCAAATTAACCAGAAATATTCCACAAATTTACTAAATATAAATCAACGCCTCATTACAGTGGGTTCGAAATAAGATACATATAGGTACAGAATCGATATGTGGAACTGCAACACTTTTATTTTAACTGAATGAAAAGAATTTTCCGCATTTCTTTGTCAGTATATTTACAAAACGTTTTGCGCCGGATGTAAAAGATATTCAGAGAAACATACGTGAACCAATCATTTTCGCAGATGTGTAACTTTTGAGTATTTGACTTAATAATAATGAAATTTCATCAAATAATTCATATAATAAAATTTGAAGTTTGGAATATGTTTTAAGAAAACTCAGACTGTTTTAAAAAAACTTCATTGAAGAATATCGGGTAATTTACCATACAAACAATTACAATTTGCGAGAGTATCATGAAGAATTGCAATTAAACGGGATATCTTAACAGTGAGTATAGAACATTTATCATTTTGGAAGAATAGTTAAGAGCTGATAATACTTTGAATTTGGAAATTATATTACGGAAAAAATAATTTAGATTCGGTTACAGACCATTGCAAATATTGAAATGTAATAACAGACTGTCTGAAATACTTTTAAAAACATTTCAGTTTATAATCAGCATCCATATGTACAATAAGGTAGGTACAAAGATTAATAGAAGGAAGTTTAAAAAAAATTAATGCAAACATCAGACGAGATGTCTGCTAAAGCTTTCCAATGCTGTGTTATGCACAGAAGTGATTGGTGGAATAACTTGATTAAAAAAAATAATTTGTTTTGAAAGTAGTTCTTTCAATTTCACATGAAATTGTATCTCAATACAGCATATAATGCTGATGTTTTCCAGCTCTGATTTGCTAAAATCAAAAACCAGGTTATCTTAGATGTCCTTTCCTTATCTGCTTCGATGCTTTCAACTGAAACGTGTCTATCTAGTCATTCAATATAAGGTCTATTAAATTCTCAGGCTGGTCTAAACTAATGCCTACTAAATTCTCTGTTTCTGGATAGGATTCCTTAGATTGCATTTCAGATGTTATATGTTATGACAATTTAAAAAGAGAGAAAATAATAAAAGCTCACTTATTTTGCTTCTAGTCAAATTAATTTTAGTTCAAAATGTCTAAAAACAAATATTTCTCCGACCTTCACTTACTTCATATACTTCAATTAAAAATATTACAATACCGATATCTTTACTCTGTCTGGAGAATTTCCAACTGGAGGATGTCATAATTTAAATAATTTTCTTTCATTATTCTTCATATAAAATTCATATTTTTCCCTAACTGAAGGAAATTAAGGTTTAAGGATTTATGTATAAAGGCGTCTATCAATGAAAAATCTACCATATTCATAAAGACTGATCTTCAGATCGATAACAGTAGAAAAGAAGCATGTGTATATTTCCTTAATAACCATTTTTTTCTTCTAGAAAAAGGAGAACTCCATCCAAAACTGGAACAACAAATATATGAAAAGTTAAATCCTCAGAAGGATGCCTTCTCAGACGTTTCGAATAAGTAAAGAAGCAAAACTTATAAAAGAATAAAAATAAATTTTTTCTCATCTTTAAGATTTTACCGATGGCCAGGGGGAAAAAAACGCATATTAGTACGTATAAAGGTTTATGTAAGTTAAGCAAAGAACAGTGTTATTTCCTTTATGCAAAAAAAAAAAACCACCTCATGACCCCTCCCCTTGCAGTACCCATTTTTTTCCTACAGCAAGGCATCCCCACCTCCTTCTTGTTTCAAACGATATTTCCTTTCAAGAGTCGTGTGGATTCAGCTGAAGAAAACACGAAACCTATCAGACCTCCTTTACAAAACTGTCAACGGAAACGGGAGATCTCGTGATAAAAGTGTTCAGTTCCAGATTACGTCGAGATCTGTTCATCGACGCTGGATAGATACGGAGGTGAAATGGAAGAATATAAATTGGATCGGAACTGTTGAAGAAAGTTTTTTTTTCATTAATACTTTCAGGGAAATGTACTAATAAAAATATTATATTTGGCGGCATATCGCATTATTTAGGAAAAAAAACTTTATTTACTGGAAATCTGATTTTATCATTCTTGTTTACAAATATACAAAACTTGCTCCTACGTGAATATTTACTCTTCATAGCTCCATTTTGAGACACCACCCATGATGTACACTATGAAACACGCAGTCATAAAACTTCAAGAAATTTTATGGTATTATTACTGAAACCTTGCCATAAATCTTGTGTTTTATTGTGTTGCTAGTCAATGGTCTATAACAATCACAGAAGAGAAAATTCATGTTTAACGTAATCCCGACAACTGGTAATTCTAGACAGAATTTTGAATTAAATAGATTTATATGGGGTTATTTAATATATTACAGTCATGTGAAAAATTAAGTACCAGGAAAGACTGCCCAAAATAACAAGTATTGAATCGAGGAAAACAGTAATTAAGCTGAAGAGGAAAAAGATTTAGAAAGGAAGTTGCGCTCAATGGAGTAAAGTAATACTTATATAAAAGAAGCCATAACCACGCATTCAGCAGGAACAGAAGCACGATCATGAGGCAAATCGAATTAATTGCAATAGGGAAAAAATTGAAATGCTAAAGAACTGGAAGACACAAAGGCAATCGTTCTTCTGGAAACAACTTTTTTACAAAATATAAAAATAAATTGGATTATGCTAATACTTTTTTTGAATCGTTAAAAAACAAAAAACAAAATAAAATATTCAGAGCTACCGTAAAGGAATATCACTGTTTAAAAATGAATTAACACTTTGGAAGCGGGAAACGTAAAAATACGTTTTTCTCGAATTACCCAACATCAAAATTTTAATTCAAGAATTTGACTTGCTCACTATTTTATATAAGCTGGACATGTTAATGGATGTCAGCGGAATACATCCACTTATTCTTTTATGGTATAAAAATTGTCTAGAGCACGCACAGTTACGGTTTGTCTTCTTATTGGAGCTTGCATCTAATTCGTATCTCGCACACAGTGTGTTAAAATAGTGAAACTATTACCTAGAAATTTTCGTAAAAAAGACAGTATAGAAATAACAACTGCAGTACTTAAATGAACAGAAAAAGGGAAAGAAGCCTCATTCACAATAAAGACCTGTATGATCTATATGGTAAGTTAGTTAATACATATTTATATGGTTAGTCAGTATGACATGTAACAGTATACAGTGAATGCACTCTAAAATTTCAAAAATCAGATGGACAAACTTGGAGGTGAAACCAAGGAAACAAACAAACAACAACAAAAATCCCCCAAAAAACGTATGTTCAAAAAATGACTTGTTAGAGAAAATATTTTGAAGCAGAACGACAAAATATCAATGACGAAAGATTTTGATTTATAATGATCGCACGAATTTCGTTTAGCACTGATGATTCATAGTAAAGGTTCAATACAACCATGGCGTTCGAGATACCTGATGAAATCGATCGTATGAATCAGTACTGCAGGCGTTTGTATCCGTAGAAATTAGGCTATTGGTTATGCTATTACGTTGCATGACGACTCTTAATCTACATCCTACATTCTTTGGAGGAACATTTTTCGCAAAAGGATGATCTCGTAGGATTTAAAAGGAAACGACTCAAAATAACGCAATCTTTTTAATACTAGAGCTTAAAAGTCATAAATAAATAATCTATACTTATAAAAGGCAATGTTTGCGTGTGTATGTGTGTGTGCGATGGCCAGACGAATCTATCGCACTTAGAGCCATGAAATTTGGCACACAGGTAGTCGTAATGGTAACTCAATGCATCACGAAGCCATAATTTTAAAATTTAATCTAGAAATTTTTTATTTAATGTTTTGTGTTGTTTTGAGTCATTTTGGCACGTTTACGGCTGTAGTATTTTTTCTAATGATCGTTGAAAAACAATCAATGCACCATGGGATAGAACAGACAATATTCGTTCTAATGAAGTTTGCTTTGAATTTCAAAGATAATTTACTGAATTTTGAGAAATTTTTAAATAATAGTCACTTTTCCTTTAAATTTTTAACTTTCAATTCTTGCATCCGACGTTCTAATAACGCTATCATTTTCAATTTTTTTAGGTATAAACCGGAATATTTATCCCTGTTTAAAAACAAGAATGGTTAAAATATCTTATTTCTCCGATTTTCTATGAATTTTTTTATTGATAAGTTCAAAACATTCTCTCTCGCATATCCGAATCGACAAAGCTTTCGAACGATCGAC
Organism: Araneus ventricosus; assembly: GCA_013235015.1. Lineage (NCBI taxonomy): Eukaryota > Metazoa > Arthropoda > Arachnida > Araneae > Araneidae > Araneus > Araneus ventricosus. Next base: position 262,168 of record BGPR01001050.1, on the reverse strand, counting down.
TCAAGATTCAGTTCCCAGAATGCATTTCTACTATTCGATTGGCTGGCGGTACCAAGCGGTAGTCACGTCATACTCTCGATCATTTTATTGCGTCAGCTAATCTTAATTACTCCATTTTACTGAGCCAAGAATAATTTGATTTATTTGTTTTATACTTTTTGATAGTCGCGCACATATTCTGTTAAAAGAACACGTTATTCATCTCTCTCAAGTTTCTGCGTGTATTTTCACTAAAAATGGAGGGACGAAATCGATAATAATAAAATATTGATTTCGCTTTCAAAACTTTGGGCTTTTTTTATTTTGTTGAAGTCATTTTGCCACGGGCACCGCCGTGCGCGTACTGCTAGTTGTATATATAATCTTATAATAATTATGAATTCTGCATGTACAATTACTGTAAATCGACAGATTTCATCAGTAGCTACATCTTCCCGTTCTTTTTTATCTTAGTGTAGCATATGCCTTTAGCACACAGAATAGATTGAAAGATAAGATAGAGTTTTCGGCCACACTTTCTGATCTGAATTATAGTGATGGTTAATTTTACTCACACTTCATTTTGAATTAGTCATCTTTTTTATCTCATAGTTTATCTAAAATCTCGCATGCTTCCAAGTTAAAAAAATGATTATTTTAGACATCTTTGGGAGTACAACATGACGTTTGTTATGAGTCTCTGAATTCCAGTGCTCCTGCCATTTGGCATAAAGGAGCATTTTTATCTGCTTTTTATAAGGGGGTAGTGATATTAAATGGGTCAACTGCCGATTTGGTAGCTTCTATCAACGAATACAGGAAAAATTATTCTTAATTTACATTTTAAATTTAAAAAATTAAGAATTTTAATTGTTAAATTAAGCTTCACTATTAAATACTTTTCTAATTCAAGTTTGAAATTTAACACGTAAATTCGTTTTTATGAAGTAATGATTGAATTATTTAAAAAAGACGAAATTGTAGTAAGTGACGAAAATATGTGTAGTATAGGGGTAAATATTAATTCCATACTATTTATTTATATGTCATTTTGCATTAATATTTTTTTATAATTCTGTGGTGTGTTGAGACGGATGAAGTGCACCGGTCCAAACAAAAACTTATTTATTAACTAAGGCTTATAATACGAGATACGAAAAACTCAGGCAGGAACGACTTTTGGGGAAATGCGGTAATTATTCTAAGAAGCCCACGTCATTTCTGTGAAATGTATATGCAAGGGGCGATTATTTATGTCGCCCTAGAGCCTACAAAAAGCTCGCAATGCACAAGGCAAGGGCCAAAGTGAAGGAAGGGTATCACTGGAATTCGGTAATTTGATCTGGAAAATGCCTAATCTCCCGATCTAAGCAGATGAAAAGAGGAGTTTCAAGTAAAGATGCCCATTAAATCAAGAATTAAAACTTTTTAAAAAGGAATAATCATTTTAAGGAGGTATAAGTAATATGAATAGATAAGAAGTCCTTAGTTTAATGAAGAGAAGATATAAAACAAAGAGTAAACAAATTTACAACTGCAACTTTTAAACTACGTTGCATAAGATCTTTTAATATTTTTATTCTTCATCCAGTGTACGTCAAATGCCAATCTTAGAAGGATAAACATGAGGAATCTAACTTGAAAACTAAGTGCGTACTAAGTAACATGAGAAAAGTAGTCGTCACTTATATAACGATTTTCGTCACCATATTTTTTTTTCATCTCTTGGAATTTCCAAAACTATTTACTAGAAGTTCTATGAACGTGTCCAAGGGGAAAAAATCATTTCTGCTCTTCATAGCAGTCTTTAAAGAATTATCCAATATTGTCATTCATTTTGAAAACAATATTGTTTCTAGGAATACCAGATATCATAATTTGTCTCTTAAGGAGATACCTTCTTTGTCCCCATATATGTACTATCTTACAAAGCTATATTTACAGTCTTAAAGAAATTAATGTACAGTAATGCCCTTTTATATTATGTACAAAATTTAAGCCCTGTATTTACAAAATAAATACATTAACTTATTAATAAAGGCCCATCAAATATATAATGGAACAAAGTAGTCGAGAGTGGAGGTACTTATTAAATTTTTACAGATTGACCAGTTTAGCTACAATCGTTGAAAAAAGGAAACGAATCGTAAAGGAAACATACTTCAAAGAGAAAAACAAGATTAAACGGAATTAAACAGGAACCAGCGGGAGTGGTCTCCCCTAAACTTTCTCGTAAACGTCCTCATACTGGCGGGGAAAAATACGCCAAACGGCAGCAACACGCGCCATTCTCTCATTCTCAGTTGGGAGAAAACACGAGAAGCGGTCGCCCCCCCCCCTCCTTTTTTTTTTTTCTTGCGTCGTAGAATAGTGAAGAAACCGAATAGGCAATATGGCCACCTTTTTTTCAACCTATTGAAACCAAAATTGTACACAGATCTACAATTAAGGTTAGAAGATCACATAACAAATTTCATTTATCTAACTCATTACTTTTATATGTTCACAAGAATTTTTTTATTATAGAGACCGACACACAGTCAATCCTCTGACAGATTTAGTCCAAAATTTGTTACGGACCAACATTCCTGATGATAAAATTGCATTCCAAACTTTATCTACCTAGCTATTCAAGTTTTTGAGTCATAGTGTTCACATGAACATGGACAAACAAACAGTCTTTCCGTACACGGATTTTGCCCAAAATTTGATAGAAATCTACCAATCTTGTGTAAAGCCCATATACAAAATTCCATCCCTCCAGCTCACTCGTTTTTGAGTTAGAAACCGTTTTTGTTCACAGACAGACATAATTCCACAATTGTGTTTTTCGGACTCGGGGAGGTCTAAAATGTGGAGATTCATTAAAATCTCGAGTTCGAATTTTTTGACGATTACAATACTTTCTCTTTGTATACTTCGTATATGAAAAAGTAAAAGGAACTCTCAACATGGAACTAAGATCTTATCTCTCTTTTTTCCAATGCGAATTATTTATACAAATATTTGCTTTTATCAGTATTATCAAAATTATAATTAAATGACTAGCTTTTATCAAAATGATTCAAATGTTTTAATAGTACCAAATGCGCCACTGACTTGCAAACACATTGGAACAATTAAAACGGTCACCATCTTGAAACGGAATCAAAAAATAAAAATTCTTACCTATGCGTCGCTTTTTATGAGTGCAAGGAACCTTCATGTTAAATTCGAAGAAAATTGAACTCATTTGGTCGCAACTATGTAACAAATTCATAGACAAACGAAATGCAGAACGATCGAAATGGAGACCTCGCTTCGCTCTGTCAATGAAATGTAGGGATAAATTATAAAATTTTCAATTAAAAAGTCTTTGTTTTATTGCCAAAAATACGTTGCTGATTGCCTTTAAGATAATATCTGTCCAAAAGTTCTCCAGTATTTCTCTACAATAGTGTTTCTCAACTTTCCAGCTATTTGTGACCCAGTTTTCAATCATAACTTTCATCGCCCACCCCCACTCATAATATAACAATGTATACAATAATAATGTATTTTTTGTATTTTGACGCTAAAACTACAGTACGACCTTAATTTCAAACCTTAAAAATTACCAAGAACAAGCTTGTATTGCTTGTAAGCTTTTATATTGACATTTTGCAACACTGATCCGCTGCGTTGACAAAACCAGAATTGCTCTCTTATTATCTCTTATCCTCTATTGCTCTGTCTTACGTCCACCATATCGGACATTCTAGCTGGTTCGCAAGAAGTCCGTCCAGAGGAATCACTAATATTATTAAACTTGTTTTTATTTTAGTATTGATGAGTTAATTTTTAAATACATTGTACAGTACTGATACAAACCTATTTATAAGTGTATTATATCAGAGTAAATATGTATTTTATTTTTTATTATGTCAGAATGTATTTTGTTTTACTTTCCTTTCAGTAAAATAATCACTTTTTAATAATATTTTCTTTTCGAACTTCTTGCGCCCCCATTCAGTGTTATCACGCCTCCTAGGTTGAGAATCGCTGCTCTACAAAATTACTCAAAACTCTATGGGCAACAACACATTTCTAAGTTCTCCTAATAAATTAATTCAAAATCCATATATTCCAGCATATCGACTCGTAAATTTCAAGGAGGAAAAAATATATAACTGTGATTAACAAAAAGCATTCATTTCATTTTTTTAAAAAAATTAATTTTCTAAAAGGAGAAAAACGTCTCTTATCAAACTGGAATGCCAAAATTTTTGTAAAATAAAAGCATTTAGTTTATTTGTTAATATTCCCTGTTAGGCATAAGTTCGGCTTCACAAGTTAAAAGATTATTTCACCCTTACTTGACAGTTTAGCACTTTCTAAGATCGGATATTTTGTAGGAAAAGTTGAAAACTTTCTACCCATTCCAAAATTTTTAGAGGATTTTTGTTCTGACTGAAAAAATTTCGTAGGACAGACGGAAATTCATGACTTAAAAGAACGATAGATACCATGGAAAATGATATTGGACAATGAAATAAAATTCTATAGTAAATTTTTATAACGCTGAAAATTACAGCTATTAAACTCAAAAGGTGCCTGGAATAAGAACATGGATCTATGATAAACGAATTTCCGAACTAATTTTGGATTCAAAATTGATACTAATTTTCATGATTTGCGATTCACCTACAATGACACTGTAATATTTTAGGATTGTCCTTTACCCCATAATATTTCCTCTACATTCTATCCAACTCTTAATAAAACAATCGATCGTTTGCAATGAATATATTTTTAGAAGACTGAGACAAAAACATTCATAGAAAATCTCGCATTTGTTACAAAACATGCCAGAAGTTATTTTTTACAGAACCATTAATACATGCCGTGTTAAACGTTCTTTAGATTGCAGATATTATTTAAATATTAAAACAAAAAGGAAACAATGCGTAGGACAAAAAAGCAATTTTAAAAGAAAAATGAAGGCTTTCATTTCTTTGAGACTAACAAGAAAAAGCAATTTGAATTTTGAGTGCAACTCAGCATTATACCTGTGGTAACGTATTCTACCTGTAATAGTAGCAAATACTACCGGTAACAACTAGAATTAATTTTAATGGTAATTTTTAACCTTGATATTTATGTAGGAATAAGGTCAATAAACTACTATTTCAACGCTAAGATATTCTCAGTAACACACCATAATTATAAAACAACGTCTCACGATTTTTCAAACAGTAAGGCACAACAGCATGGATTTATCTAAACATAATAAGCTGAAAGACAGTCTTTTGTTCGAAACCCTATATTTAGTCAACGTCTGGAAAGGGGAAAATGCTCGCTTTTTCTTTCACTGTTTTAGTTTCGAGTGGCTTCCTTCTCGCTTTTGTCTCTAGAAACCTAAAAAAAATCCCACGCCTAATGTATGTGGCTATTAGTAGGCGAGTATGTTTGACTTTCATCTGGGAAAAAGGAACCAGTTTCGAAAAATTACATCGGATTTTGTGTACATAAAGCTATTTTTTTCCAGACGAGTGTTATGTCTGGTGCTTTAACCTGTTTTAATGACTGAAAAAGTTTTCTATAAAGCTTCAGTTTTGTGTTTTGTCTTCTAATTATTTGTTATGAACTAAGGATGGTGCGCAACAATTTTCTATAAATAAATATTAGCTATTTTTTAAAACCAAACAAACATATTTCTCAGCTTATTTGGGCATTTCTGGACTCTACAAAAGAAGAGTGAAATATAGTCAAAATGTGAAGACAGTCAAATCAATAAGAAAATTTTGGTGCCAGTCTTCCTTCACAAATCGAAATATTTTGAAAAATTGAAACAAACACAGAGTTCATCAAAAATTGACACACTTTGCAAATTTCATTTCGAGTAAGAAAGTCGTTAACATTATCTAGAATTTCTTCCAGCAAGTTTTTCTTGTTCTCAAATTGTCTCGTTCAAGAAAACAACGAATTAAACGCATTCAGGGAAAATAAAAGTGCAATAGAATCCAGACGAAAAGCAATTTGCTTCTACTTGGATGTGTAATAACTATGCTTACCTAATTAATTTTACCTACTTTGAGACACACAAAAAAATGATTAGGTATATATCAATCGCACTCATTACAAAGGACAGAAAATAGGGGGGGGGATTATTAGATGCGAATTTAAATCAATAATCTTTATCATCATTAATTTTTTGTTGTTTTTGATTTTTTCTAAAAAATGCCGCTTTTTATTTTACATTTTATTAGTTGACTCTCTTATTCGGCCTCTTTCTAAAGACTAAAACATTATTCACGATGAAGAAAATGCAGAAAAGAGAAAATTTATTGGAATATTTTAAAAGTGTAATTGATCCATCTCGTTTCATAACTGTCGAAGTAATGTTTTTTTTCTTGGTAAAACCGGGACTTAAGTTGTGTTTAGAAACAAAAATTTTTTGTCACAACTGCGAGTGGATATTCCAAACATGTACTGCAAAATAGTTGACATCAAAATGATTAAAAGTGACACTGACAAATTTTCAGTAAACTGTTAATTTACTCGTTTAGTTCTGGATCTTCCATTTCTTTATGAACTCACTTTAGTTAATGCGAATCAAATGATAACCCATCGACAGACAAATTTTTAGAACAGAATTAAAAAGAAAAAATGTGTCAGTTTGAATTAAAATCATTTATTTTTTCATTCGGACAACAGATTTTAAAACACTATATTTATCCAGAAATAAATGATAGATTTAAAAGTTGTTTTCAAGTGGTAAAAAAATAAGCGTGCTTTCAATCAAAGTTAAATCTATGTAATGATTAACTTCTTATTTCTAACGTTTTTACTTATCTATGAACTGAAACTATCCAACTATACTAATTCAAATTTAATTTTTTTTCTCATATAAACATTTGATATATTCTTCAAATTAGTTCACATACTTTACATAGCTTTTTTACGATTCTTGCAGTACAGTTTCATTTACTTTCGATAACAAGAGCAAAAATATTTTTCTTTAAAATGACATAAAAGTATTGAGTGCCGAAGAAGATAAAAATAATAATGTTTTCCACAGTGTTATAATATAAAACTATTGTGTTAAACACTTTTTTGGATACCACTAAAGCTATTAATTTGATTTATTGATTGGATTAATATCCCAATTTCAAGCTGCACCAAAGCTTTGGGGAATAAAATCGTGATTTCGATCTACAATCAGAAGACGATATCTGAGATGGAATGAACTTCCAACTACATTAATGAAGGTCTTGGCGTCTTATGACGTCAAGTCACCATGTGCGGTGGAACCTCGGCGGAAAGGCGTCTCAAACGCATGATTTTAAAATCAAAACTTTGTTACCAAGCCACCAACCAAAACTACAAAATATTTTAAATTTGAATTGAGGCTCATTTTTACCAAAATCGTTTTCAAAATTCATCATTTCAGTATTTTAACCCTTTCAAATTCACTACATGTTTAGTTTTGAAAATCACTAAATTAATTTTTAAAATGAGTATTAGACATGATCATAAATATGTAAAGGAAAAAAAATTTAGCACTTTTTATTTTCAAGAAATTGGTGGTTTCACAGTGAAACCAATGAACGGTAACGGGCTATTTTTCCTCCGAATAAGTTATCATCGAAATGCAATTTAAATTGTGTATTTAATTTATAAGTATACGTGAGTATTCATGATATTCAACCTTCATAAAATTCAATATTACTTTAGAAGGTTCAATTTTAAAAAATATCAATTTATGCAAGAACCCTCATTATTTTATTTCTCTTAGAGATCCAAAGCAATTTAGCTCTTGCAATGCCAATACCTTTGTGAATGCTAACGGTATTCAACTGGAATTTTTATATAAGTTGTCCTATATGCCTGGCTCTTAAGTTACGAAAGAAAAATCACGCTACGTTTCGCCCATGCTCAGTAAAAAAATGTGTGGTTTCACTGCGAAACCAATGAACGCGAAAGGGTTAAAGAGGTACATTTCTCTTTCTACGAATAAAGCCACAAATGTTACTATAAAAAAGCAATTTCTTCCCCCTCATCAACAACGAAGGAAATTCCGATATTTTCTGGGGAAAAAAAACTCAATTACAGGATCTTTTCAAATATTATGTTCTAGTATTTATTTAGCAGCAGATCCTTTCGGACTGTTAACCAACGAAGATTAAGGAGCCATATTTCACCGATATGACTTCTATTGCACCCATACGAGGCTTAAAACTATCTGTATCAATGACTTAAAAATGTATAGGGTAATTTTCCGTTCGAAAACTTTCTATTTTGCAGAAAAGGAGCCAAACGCCCAATGAATCGCTACAGAAAAAGATAACCAAGAGAAAGGACCGAAACTTTGCCAGCCGAAGACGCAATCTCAACATTTAGAGTGCACTCCCCTCCCCTCGAGGCAATAACATCCGGGACAGAGAAACCTTTCCCTCTTTTCTGTCTATTTCTGTAAATGAAGGGGGCACACGAAACATTTACTTTCGGAACGGTAAATGTGTTCGCTACAAAATTGCCTTTGGAAAACTGCCCGCGGTAGTATGTCTGGGAGAAATGAACCTTGCCGCTCATTCCCTCTGTGGAGATGGAGAGGAGTTCAAGATTTCCGATGAGCCCTCAACTTGCCAAACGCCGAGGCATGGTCAAAGAAGTCATTCATCAGCACTATGGAAAGCAGACAAGGCAGATCCAGTTAACGGAATGCTTAAGCAGGCAAATTTGAAAGGCTTCAATGAAAACTGGGTTGGGCAAAGGGCTCCTCTGCTCTTTAGTTTTTATTTCTTCTTTAGTTCGCTATCCGAAAGTAAAAGGAATGCTGGATGTATACCTGCCAAGTTTTCTTTTTCGTTTTTGCTTTGGGAACAATATTTTCGATTCATACTTTTTATTTTTGCTACTCAATCTCCATAACTACTGAAACTTTGTTTCTCGATTATATTCTTGTTAATTTGTAACACATAAAGTCAGTGGCGAATCCAGGGGAGGGGCTGTCGGGCTACACCCCCCCCCTTCAGAGCCAAGCCAGAATCCTCGATTTTATTTAACATTAATACAACTGTATTTTCTTAATTTCCCTCTTTCGAAAAAATAATAAAAACATTTCAAAATTACTCTCTGGCTTGACAGGCTCGAAAATTTTCCTAATTTTGTAGTCAATCTACTCGTACTTGCAGCTTTGATGCGGTCGAAGACACTTTTTGGCTAGTTATTTCATTGTAATTTTAATTAAATTATCGAATGTATTATATTGTTCTTTATGATTCTTATTGTCAGGTGAATAAAGTCTGTAAAGTTAAAGTGTTTTGGTTTACTTTAGCCTTGAGGTTTGACATTCATCACGACGATACAAAGTTTTTATGACCTCAGCCCCCCCCCCCCGACCGGAATCCTAGATTCGCCACTGCATAAAGTAGGTTTCGATAACAGATTTCGTCCAAACTACGGAATTTTGAGAGCTTCCCCACAACAATCTAAGTAAAATTAAAATAAAGGATGTTACCTCAATTTATAGAGAACAGATAATGAAGGAAAAATGAGCATAGATATTTTTTGGGGATATAAATATCCACTCAAATATCTATAATCCTAATATATATATATAGACCTAATATCAGTCTTCAAATCTGTAAGCTGGCTGATTTTTATATGGGAAAACTTAACGCTGAAATGTTTAGTTTTTCTTTAAATCAAAATCGAAATAATAAAAGATTCATAACAAGAAAGAAAAAAAAAAGAATTCAAAGAGAACAATTCCAGTAGTTAGAACCACTGCTGATATACAATGAGTAAAAACAAAAATCTTTTTTTTAACTTTAAAAGTTTATTACCCGAAAGGTTAATAGTTAGAAAATCAGTTGAACGACTTTTGTGAAGATCTGCTAGGTTTTAAAATAAAATAATTAGCTCCAAGATAAATAACTAAACTGGGCTGCGAGAGGATATGCAAAACACCTTTACTTCAAATTAAAGATACTAAGAATCGAAAGAAGTTTTCAAAACTTATATACAACATGCGAAATGTGCAAACAATTATCACTAAAAATAAACTTGCAGGAGAGGTGAAAAAAATGTTAAAGCTTACCTCGTGCTTAGTTTATCACTCATAAAAGAATTTAAAAAACTGATCCAAAGCTTTAGATCGAAGGCTAAACTTCTTTAATTTCGTTTAAATCAAATGAAAATTAATAGCAAAATGTAAAAAGCGAAAAAATCGACAGCTTGTGTTTTAAAATACAACTGAAATTGTTTATCTTTTTGTTTACTTTTGTAAAGTAAACAGAATAATGAGCCTTCACAATATACCGAAATAACTCCAACATGAAATGAGTATGCATTATATCAATAAGTTACAATTTTTGTTTCCAATCAAGAGGGATTATCCACTTCAGAATGATTCAGCAAACGAAGATAGGAAGTTGTGATTAGCGTTAAGTATTTTTCAACCGCATTGCTGTCTTATCTGAAGATATTCTATTTACTTTCTCAAGTAGAATGAAAAAAAAGGGGGCAAAAGATTCCGGATGAGTTTTATGTTCAAGCAGCATATAAATAAGAGATAAGACACGTTTAAAATTGTTTCAGAGTAAATAAAAAAACCTACAAAATATCCTCATAGATGAATTGAATCCTATATATGTTGTAAGCTAATTGAAAAAGGTGCAAAAGCAAAGGTGCTCTTTGCAACATACCAGATTTTTCAATTCGTCTACGACGCATACATTCAGATATACAATTACTGGAAATTCAAACAAGAATAAATTTTGACGACAATAAAGAACGATTTTAATCTTATGAAATTACAATTCATCATCTGTAACGTTTGTTTTAAAAGAAAAAAAAACATTGTTCTTAAAATACAACAATTTAATTAAAATATTAAATAGACAATTATAGTGAATTGCCACTGAATGAAAATTAATCTTGAATTACTATATGCAAAGTAATAATAAATCATTATCAAAAATATAAATAGAAAATGCTTACAGCATATGTACGAATAAAAACGGAAATAATCTATCTGAATTTTTGAACATAAGTTTACTTTCCAAAAGATCCTTAAAATCCCAAAGCCCATTAATTTAGATACACGAACTATAAGCGATTAGAAACAATGTATAACGGCATGAAAAATGAAACAAATCCCAAGAAAAATTGATAAAACATGTTGAAGTGATTCACGACAAAAGTTTTTCCGTTCAAGCTGTTTAACCAGGCTTTTCATACTAATTTCTTTTTCCGGACAGAAAATGACTAGGTAATATTTCAGTTTATTAATTACAATTATTGTAACCTGAAAGAGATAGGAAAAGAGTATTTGCTGACGACTGAAGCCAATAAATAATATTTGTCACTGTTAAGAATTTTTTCAATAATAGCTTGCAATTTTTAATTTTTTGCGAAAAATTCGCGCTTCTCATTTTTATTTTCAATATTCACACGATTTTAACTTTTAATTATAGGTTCCGCTTATTCTACTTCTTTACCAAGAACATGCATCATTCATCGCCTAAAATATTCGTAAGAAGTTAAAAAAAGTATTAATAAATTTTATCAATGTAATTTATGCATCTCTTGACGTTTTTTTTTTTTTTTTAAAAATAATGTACTCGTGCAAAGTGAACCGGGTGTTATGTTATCCTTTATACAAAGAAATAACTCAATTACGCTAGAAGCGTATCAAAAACTGCAATTGCGTGAAGGAAAAATAGCTTTTAAAATAATCGTGGCTTTAAAATAGTTCTGGATTCAAATACGAAAAATAACCAGCCATTTTCAGTGTAAGACGTTTATTAGTAGAACACTGAATTAAAACTTAAACAAAAACCCTCGTTCAACCAAAAGTAATAAAAGGTTACAGTTAACATACATATTATATATATATAGCGTGCACAAATACTTAACATCCGAATTAATACAAAAAAGCCCCGTGGATATGACATCGGGACAAAACGCCAAACCTGTCAGCTCCTCGGGACAAGTTTTAACCCTTTGCACGTTTATGTTGAGTTAGACTCGACATTCTGAATGATGCATCTTTCACACAATCTTGTTGGATAGCGTTTATTATAAAAAAATCACATAATAGCATAAACACAGAGATTAATTTTTAGGAATTAAAACAAATTAATAACACTATTTTTCAGTTTCCTAAGGCGCTAAATCAATCTTTGCACTCACACATGTATAATTACGCATCTTATCTTTCGGAGTGCAAAGGGTTAAAACTCGGAAAAATCGATCAAACCGGGACGTATGGTACGCCATTGTAACTATCGGAACATATCAATTTTAGTGAAATATTGCTTGTAGATAAGTTTCTTTCAACCTTCAAATCCCTAACCATGCAGATGGGAAACTACACCCACCTCCGAAAACTCAAAATAGAACACCCATTTAAGCTGACTAGTAGAAAGAAGAGTTGCCGGTATCTAGAAATAGTTCCCAAGCGAACACTATTCAGAACAAACGATCTCCATAACATAAATACACTCGAACGTTTCCGAGTAGTAACTATTTGTATAAATGGGAGGGACATGGTCTCCTTTCTAAACAACGGGGTGTTTCAAGGGATGGACGGCTCGAAACATTTGGTGTGAAAAGAATCTATCAACTGTAGAGGTCTGCGCCTAATATTTCGTAAAATCTAAGAAACTCAAGTCTTCCCTTCGCGATTAGGATGGGGGTTTCCTACACCCTCCCACGTTTTATAGCAAAGCGAGTCTCAGCCTTTTAGTGTTTGGAACATCTATATCATTTCATTTTCGTTCTTTCTTCATCATTTCTATATAATTTTTAACAGCATCCATTTCAAAGAATATTGGAATTTTAAGCAATTGATATCCTACTGTGTATATTAATTGTTTAAAATTCACTTGAAAACTAAACTTTGTTCACTGTATACATTACCTACTGTGTATCTTTCTGAACCTATATACTGTTCAGCTATTTTGATGAGAGAATTTCATTTTTAGTAGAATGTATCAATTCTTATTTTGGTTTCAGTAACTAATTTTTCAGAATATTTCAACCTTTTCTAATATCTTCACGACCTATGTCTAAAAATGAAGGAACTCTCGAAGGGAGTGCTGCTCACACGTTGAGAATCACCGGTGGAGTCTTTATTTTCTTATCGGTTTGAATTAATGGGTATTCTTGAAATTTATTTATGCATAAAAATTCCCTTAATACCTTTTGTTAATAGAACCAGATGCAAATTCTAGTCGAGACACAATCTTACAGACTATATTGTCTTCATTTCCAACAAATAATAATGAAAATTAATGAGCTGATAAACAAAAATGCAACAGAACCATCGAAACTTGTTCCTCTTGAAGCCATACAACTTGCCCATTATGTTCAACTCCGACTGTGTGACCTGTGCAGGCCTAATTCAGAGCTTCGAAGTTCAGTGTTTCCTCTGAACAGAGCCATGTAAAAGTATTACGAAAATAGTATTCATCAATATCTCGATTCCTAAAGGAACGAATTGTAAAATCTGCACCTCCAGTTATTAGCAATTCACCAATTATTTAAATTTAATTTTTTTCGATTTCTGATTTAATAATATTCTTTTGTTACTACTCGCATTTTTGTTATAGAGATATTGTTACATACTTTTGTTATAGATAGGAATCAAAAGCCGAAGCAAATATCGGTATTAGTCGCTATGTTGATAGGTCGGATCAAGCCAGGGTGACAACTTCATGGACTTTGGACCGAGATAAAAATAAAATACATGAATTCATGTTTTAAAATGAACTTCCACTCTAAGTAAGTTTATTAAAAAAATTTTTTAATCGATTCAATCGAAGATTATAACAATTTTACATCTTACTTTTTTAAAAAATATTTCTTTTGCTATTTTCAAAATATAATTGGACCGGAATGCAGTATAATCCTTTTAGTCATACTTTTTGATTGGGGAAATAAAAAGTTATCAAGACTTTACCGAAAACAATTAAGTCAATAGTGATTCAAAAACAATCAATATAAGCTTTAAAAAACCAAGCGGAAAATATGTATATTACACATGTACCAGTCGCTAATAATAAATAAAAAAGAAGAGAAAGACAGGTTTGGTTGGACGTATCAATGTTTCGGGTGAAATTAAGTAGAATGTCTTTCGGGTTCGGACCTGAACTGAAAATTCTGGTTAGTGAAAGATTGTAGGAAGAAATATGAAAAAGCTATACTTCAGGACACTGAGAAAACAGCTTGAAATACTTATTTGATCTATAATGTAACGTCTTCTAACAATTGCTGATCCAGATACAAAGTGCGTAAAAGGGAATGCCAAGTACATAAATAACAGAGATATTGCATTTATTTTCGTTCTACATTTATTTTCAGCTTATACGGGCATAATTTTTATTGGAACTATTAATGCATTACTTAAGTGTCAAATCTAAACTTGACGAACCAACAAACACGTTTGTTGATCCTATGCATTAACTTTTGTGTCTTCGACCACAGTCTCTTTAATAGTGGGAACAATTTCATCATTATTTCAAAAGACTCGTTTTCTTTCTTAATTCGTCTGCAGTTAAGATGGCACATTTTCTCCACACAATGAACTACGTCTCACTGGCAAGTTCTTTGTGGAAAAATCCCCTGAGGTCAATGGCAGGTTTCCGACTCCAATGCAGGCTCCACTGAAATCGGAAATCTAGCGAGAGGTTTGCTGAAAGATTTACTCAAGACGTCTGACGGGTGGAAAAAGTAAAATAAATAAATGAGGCAGGTGAATTGGTAGCTCGGCAGCTGAGTTATCTTTTACTTTTGTACGTTCTGAACTTCATTATGGGGCAATGACAATCGATAGCGTACAACCCTTGCTAAAGAAAAGGATGAATGAGAGATTGAAAGTCACGGAGCTGGCTTTAGTGTTTTTCTCTTTTTGTTTCCGTTAGGTTTGTTTTATTTCGAAACACTTAAATATTTTAGAAAAGCTGCGATGGCGTAAATTTTAGTGGTCTAGACAGAAAAATATAATTATATCCTGCACGAATGTTTATCTAGTATGATTGATGTATTATGGATGTAAAGATAGACATATACAAAGTAACGCACCCAATCTGCGTATTTTTAACTAATTGGAGAAATGACATTTTAGTTGAAGGCTTCGCAAGGTCTATGTTCTGTAAAAGTATTAAAGGAAGCTTGAGTGAAATGCGATTATCACATCTAAAAATAAAATATTTGAATTTAAAAATTATCCCAAACTGTTTAAAATAAACATTTTTATTTTCAGGAATAACTTTGTCAACAAGAGCGGATTAGAGGCTATGTCACGGTCCCGGGGAGTGAAGGGAAGTTAAAAAAAATTTTGCACGGTATACGTAGAAAATATTTCGCTGCTCTCGGATATTCTCTTAAAAATTTAATGAGAACATAAGAATCACTAACTGCAGAAAGAGAACAAGTCACAAAATATTAATTTTACAGAAGAGATACTAAAAAAAAAAAACCTATTTACTATCGTTTCTGGTGAAGCAAAATTTAATTTTTTTAAAAAAAATATGAGGCTGTGTTCTAATACACATAATACACAATTTTAATTAAGAAACACAATCATCCTCTTTTAAAAAAAAGTTTTTGTGTCTGAGACTTATTAAGAAAACCCTGCTCAAATATAGCAGCTTAATAATTTGATGTCAATTTGAATTTGAAGCAGATATTGCTCTTTATTATATGCTTTTAAGTTTCTTCAAACTGCATTGTTCCGAGATGTAAAATATTAGCTCCGAATGAGGGTGTTAGTGCTACGAAACTTCTCCTAGATCCAAACTGTTAACATGAAAGGATGAGATGTAAACAAGTTGTTTTGGCAACAAACCTAACGAAAGACGAGGCTTAAGAGAAAAATAAAGATTAATATTTACAATTTTATAAAAAAAGTGCTAAATATCTATTTCAATTTTTGTAACTATAAAATATGAAAATTCTTACTATTTCAAAATCTGTAAGATTGAATAAATAACGAACATAAGTACATTAGAGTAAATATCAGTACATTGTGCCATTCAGAAATTCACAGCCATTTCTGAATGCACAAATTCATCAGAGAAATATGAAGGAAGCGAAATAATTATAATACAGGTTCAAATTCTATATAAAGCCGGATTCTTAAAATTATTAAACTAACGCAAAAAACAAAAACATTAAGAATAGGATGTGCGCATCTCAGAATATTCAAGCCACTTAGCCATTCTATTCAATTACATGAAAAAAAGACATTCATTTTTTATGGCGATAAAGACTTCCGGCCATCAGGAAACAATTATCTCTCATGGCCACAAACTTCAGAGGCTTCCAGAACGGCGACCCTCAAAAAATCAGCGCATAGAAAGATGTCAGGTGTGAAAAATAAACCCTAAAAATACAGACTATTGGCCGAGGTCCAACCATCAGTCGGGCTCCCTGAGGTCAGAGAAGTGTTTTAGAAAAACCATACGAACAACATTGACATCGCTGCTGTATTTTTAAACCTGCAGAGTAGACTGTTGACAAAATCTATACTCGGGAGACTTCCAGCGGTTTTGTATTTACAGCATGACAAATGCCCATTGACAGGCAGTTCTTTGCCCGCTACCGATGAAAGGCAAGTCGTTAATGCGGAAAACTAAACGAAAGATAACACGGAGTTACATCTAAAGACAGTTTGTTTTTTGAATGTTATTTGCTCGAGATCTTAATCGCAAGATGAGTGATACGAATCTGATGAAATTCGGCAGTGATGAGCAGATGAATGTCATCATTTTTCTCTAACCGGGTTTTTACTAGCGGCAAGCAGAAGCAAATTTTCCTCGATCTATGATCTCAAGAAATGTTTCCAGCTTAATTATAGGTTCCCAGACATAAATAGTTGATAGAGATTTCGATGATTAGAAGATACAAAATACAAAAAGAATAACGATTATTAGTTCATGGTAATCCATAATGATCAAATTTTAAAGAAAAATAAATTTTTGTAAAACTCGTGCAGCTCGTAATTTACGCGATAAATTATGTCCCGAGACGTAACAAAAAAATTTCCAAAATACCATCATTTATCTGTGTGGTATTAAGTGGAGAGTATCTTAATTTTTGAATGAAGTGTAAAAGCTCTAAAAAAATTTCACATTTAAAACACATTTTTTCGGGGTGTGATCAACATAATCTTTAGAAGTACCAAATAAAATAACGGTGTGGTTATTGGCATCAAAGTTTAATCCACCTGTAGGTTATTAAGTGTTAGCTAAGCGAAATTCAGATAACTAAATAAAAATATGTCATTAATCGAAGACAGCAATAACAGTATGGCTTACAGCTTCGCTAGTAGTGTTGAGTTAATCTAACGAATTTATTACCTAGAAAAATAGACGTTAATACAATCCTAAACTAGCCTACTAGTAGCTTCAAAACGGGTCGCTAATCTGATAAAATCAACAGCTTGTATTGGAAAGCATAATATTCCGAACTCAAGGAAATTTCTTATCAAATTCACACATACTGTAATTCACCAATTTACTGGTTTCAGGAAGGGATGGGCTCAGATTTAACTTGAATATATTTTTAAAAAAAGTATAAACATTAAAAAACCTTTTAATGTAGAAAAAAAAAGAGAAAGATAACTTTCAACTGCTAGTTTGATTTAAGTCATCGAGTATAACATTGGATTTAAAAAAAAAGTAAAATACATCGTTTATTTTGATAGGATATTAAAGTGATATATCTAGAACGAAAATGCTTACAAGAATTTCTTTTTTTTTTTATTTAATCACATCAAAATACGATAAATAAAGATAAGGAAATTTCAAAGAAAAAAAAAATCCCAAGTAAATACATCTTGTTCCTTAGACATAAACAGGAAGAAATACCATCGAACAAACCACTACCCAAGGCGAATCGACAGAATATGGCTATTACCTTCACGAACATAAGCACTGATTATCCATACCTACATCACATAATTATAAAGAAGTCAATAAAGAGTTACGGTGAATGCTGTAAAAACATTTTTCAATAAGAAAAAAAAAATCCCGATGAATACGAGAATCAAAACAGTGTCAACAGAACGCCGATCGCGAAGGATTCCCATTCAGGTCGTCTGAAATGCGGATGTTAGATCCGGCAACGCCTGTCAAAATGTGCGAGCTTTCGCACCTAGCGCCCCAAGGTCAATCCAATTTCGAACTGCAACAAAATCCAGTAACGGGTGTTTGAAACAACCTCGCACCTTTGACCACGTCACGCCCGAACATGCGCGAACGGCATCTTCATCAAACGAGATGAAGTCCTTGTCGAGATTTCACCTTCAGGAAACACATATCAGTCCCTACTAACAAAAAGATAAGCGAGATGGTCCTCTTATGGTAAGCGAAGGTTGTTCAGTAATAATCAGAAAGAGAAATGAGGCGATTATTGCTATCAAGAACACATCTTGAAACATAACAAACATTGCATCATTTCTAGATATGAATTCGAAATGGAAACATTCTGAAGCAAGATTGCCGTTTTAAATTGTTCGATGTTAATTGAAAAAAGTTATCGTCGATTCAAATTTCTTAATGTTCGTGTTGGCTAAAAAGTCAGAGAAACCTCTCTACATCGCCCCCCCCCCCATGTTTCAAGTAAAACTGGTCGCTCTATAGAGGTTTCATATTGAGAAGTACTAAATACGTATTTAAACAAGCACTAATTCGTTATATCTGATAAAGAGAATTATAAGAATCACCTAAAGCCACCACCTTTTCACTTCATTCAATTTTTTTGAAAAAAGATACAAAATTTGTGTTTGCTTGGATCTTTCAGCTTTATGGAGCTAACATTTTTTCAATTTTAAATAATCGTTAGTTATTGAGGAATCGTCAATAATATCTTTTTTACCTAAAGTCTATTTTTCCTAAAGTATCATCTTTTTTCCTAATGCTGGAAATTTTATTTGCTGATGCTCGCAACCCATATCAGTAGCTTCTTTGTCCGAATAAGCCACCTGAAAAGCACAGAGGAACTCTTGACGGCCGGTAGGGGCCCCAAGTTAACTTTTTACACTGGGAAAGGATTGGGTTTGGATTTTCTGGCGTAAGATCCTTAAGCGCTTAAGGACAGAGTTATTTTGTAACCTATGGTATTTAGGACGAGTTAACTGGGGATAAATTTTTAAGCGATTAAATAGAATATGCTGCGCCGAAACTGTACATTGGGAAAGGGATGATTAATTTCGATCTGATTTCCTGTGTTGTCTTTTAGTGTATTTGTTCTTGGTTCTTTCTTTACTCCTTTTTCTCTTAATAAAATTTCCAAGATCAGAGAGACGAAAGGAATGTATTTCACTGAAGTTGAATGCGCGACCAACCAGACAACTCAAAAGGGTTTGAGCGACTGTTCCTAGATGCTATTTTAACCTTATGTCTATGGGCCAAAATATCCCAACAAAACAAAGGAAGCCGTTAAGAGGGATGACCGCTGTACGGGGTGGCCGCTTAGAGAAGTTTTACTGTACAATTAACGATAAGTAGCCAGTTGTTGAAAGAAATTCGTTCCCGAAACAAAATTTTAAAAAACTTAGATAGAGGGGAGGGGGCAATGATGTAAGGAGGATTAATGGTACCTGGGGGGATGGCATTTTTTCGCACACATGATATTTGGCTTTAAAAAATGACGTACACGCATCAATATTTTGTAGCCATGGCGCCCGGAGCATCTATATACCACCACTGGCCTCCAAAATTCCGCTAAATAGGAGAGGAACAAAACTGCGTTTCGCGGGAAAAAATTAATTGTCATCTACTGATGATTCTTGCTACCTTGTTTAACTGGTACTAATGAGATCCGAAGAAAAATATGCGAAAGACAGCACGGACAATCCGGAAACACTGAGGAAAAATGCTTGCATATATTGGTGAATAAATTAACAAAAAGAATCGAGATATTTCTAGATGCGGACAGAACGTCTTCGTAACAGTATAATTATATAATTCACGATTTATTAATGCTCTTGATGTTCTTCACGAAATCTGCTTTCAACAATCTTATCTCTTGACTGACATTTTGCAACTTATCATTAAGGACAATGAACCTTTACCAAGAGGGTTATCAATAACCCCCCTCCCCCAATTCCAATTCTTTTGAATGAATTATTTAAAGACACCGAGCATAATTAAACTAATACAGCAACGTTTTGAAAATAAATTGCAATTTACGTGACTAATAAAAATAGAGACAAATTTCTTACACAATTTAACATACTTATAAGAATAATGAACACATTGATATATTTTTCACATATCACACTTTTATAAAATATAGTTTCAAACTCATGTGATTTTTAAGTAATAATTCTTACAATTATCTCTTTTAGAACTCATTTCTGTGACGGATTTTGTCCAAAATTTGAAAGAAACCTACAAATTACGTGTAAAAAGATCACATTTTCGAAATTTCATCCCCGTAGCTCTAATAGTTTTCGAGTTATCGTGTTCACAGACAGACATAATTCGAAAATTGTGTTTTTCGGGTTCAGGGAGGTCTAAAACGTGGAGATTCGTCAAAATCTCAAGTTCGGATTACAATACTTTCTCTTTGTATACGAGAAAGTAAAAATATATCAGACATCAATATGTAGTGATGATAAACTGATCATTCAAGCTACAAATGTCACAATAAAAGCGGCTTAATCTTTGTAACAATTTATCACTATTGACAATGCACACATCTCTCAGTTGAATAAAAACAGATGCGGAATTGTATCAGAATTTCTTTCCATATTGAAGTCTTAACAGACTGCAGAGTTCGTGATCGAAGGATTACAAGTTCGAGACCCGGTAACACTGAAGACCCATCTTGTAGTTGGTCGTAGTATATGACATAATACCCATCAGGGCTGGGTTATCAAATAGGCAAAGTAGGCAACTGCCTATGGGCTTTATCAGCTTATTTAATGGCGAAATGAAACAGCGAAAGTTTCATGTTTATTCCAGAAAGAAAAAAAAAAAACTTTGATTATCTTTGATAGAACTTTTGCTTATTCTAGTTAAATTAACCTTCGATCAAGCATAATATTTGAAACCACTGAGAAAAATATACCTTTTATATCGGTGGCGTCCGATGGATGTGGAAAATTTAGAAGTATCGCGGATAATCAGGTAAATGATAACAAAATCACCTCGGTCTGGCGCGAAGCCGTTCGATGTACTTGAATGATGATAGCTGCGACAGCTCGGATACTGAGGCCATCACCTGCCATGGCCCAACCCCTCCCGAAGGAGGTACGTATCATCACCGGCAGAAGGGAGAACGGATAATCAGGTAATCGAAAAATCTCGCGAGAGATCTCTTACGTAATCAGATGGTGCATCTATAAATTGATTTAGTATCGGAAAAGCATTAACCGTAAACAATCCTTTTTCTTATGAGAAAAATCGGATTAGTCATACATAGATAAAATTTATTTCAGTGCAGTTGTTCTGGTATATATGTTTGCCCGTGGTAGCTGTCCCCTCCCTTGCGAATCAACATAATTGCGTACAGCATTGTTCTATCTCAATGAGGACAGTGTGCAGGAAAAAGAAGAAGCTGAATTTAAGTGTCAGATTTAAGTATTAGTAACAATTAATGCCGCTACAGGGTTAATCATTTTGATGCAATGCTTGGATACAATGGAATTAATAATGTATTTTGTTAGCATAGAGATTCGAGCAGCCATCCTTTAGTATAACGCAGAGGAACGATTAAATACCGAACTTTGCATTAAACAACTATTATTTACCATCAAAATGTGAAATTTGACTTTTCATGATCAATTTTATGTTATACTCGAAAAGCATTTTTCGCTCAGAAGAATGCTTAGTATCATATAAAATGCTTAGGTAAATCAAACATTTATTAACAATTTCATACATTTCCATAAAACGATAAAAGTTCTACTCGTCGCTTAGCATCCTACAGAACTGTGGTATTTGAAACGTTGAAAGTAACAATGTTGGATCAAAAGCGCGGAGGCTGCCTTTTCTAAGAATTGAAAATAAATGAATAAAAAGTAAAAGGAACCACTGCACTGGAGACTATAAACACAGAAGGAAAATAGAGATTCTATAACTCATGAGCAGTTTTAGAAGCCAATATTCGTTATTCATTGCCAGAAACCGTCCCTAGATCTCAGGACTTTAGCTGTCCTGCTACTATATGACACCAGAGCAACCAAGTTTTAAAGCTTTATCATCTACAGCATTATGATTAATTTCCTTGTTAATACATTGGACATTTTTCCAAAATGCGTGTATCAGCAAATGATTTTTGATTCTTTTACATTATCGCCATGGAAAGCAGTGGGGAATATGATCTCCATCTGGGTATACTTGGATACCACTAAATTGCCACCCATTTATATGCAAAATACGAGCGAGCAAAGCTAACCTCTGCAAAACCTATCTAACATGTATGCAATTGCAGCTAAAAAATAATAACAATGATAAAATGAGAATTCAAGGATTATTATCAGGATTAAGTGAAAGACAGAATATTTAGGTACAGATACGAAGCTCTTAAATCCAGTACAGAGACAGTCTTCTCAAGCTGAAATATACCGTTTGTAAAAATTTGTGGTACCGACATAAGACATTGGTAAATTAAATCTTCTGCGCATTGGCTCTTGCGTTTGAAATATTTTATCGAAAAGTTTTTTTCACATGAGAGCTAATTTCTCACGGCACAATGCTGGAGTAAAAGTACAAAGAAAGTAAAATGGGGAAAAGTCATAAAAACTAATAGTCAATATCTGGTGAGAATATAAAGAATGATTTTGCCTATTGTTGAGGAAAAGTTCTAAATGGTGAAATAAAGAGTTGTTAGCCAAATCACTCGACTGCAAGAACAAAAGAATCGTCTCCGAATGGAAAGTAGCATTTTTACAGGGAATAAAATATTGTTTTTCTGAACAATATGAACTGCGGTCATGCGTTTCTTCAGGCCAAGGTCACTCATTCATACTAAACCGAAGCAAACGGTTAATTCTTAAATTTCCAAACATTACGGAAAATCACTTTAAGGCGGCAAAGAAAGAATTTAGACGCTGCTTTTAACGGTCAGCAGCATTAGCACACAAAAAGGCAGAAACTGAGCTTTCTTTAAGAAATAAAAAAAAAAAAAATAAAGATAGCAATTTCTTTACTCATACGGCACAGATACTGTTAAGTTTGTTATTTAAAAATTCGTACCAGTACTAATAATAAAGGAGAATCTGTGTATGGGTTGGCGCTGTACAGGACAGACCGCTAGATTTAGAGCATCGAAATTTGGCAAAAACATACTTTGGAGAGCGGAAATGTGCACCTCGGAGCCGGTTTTTTTTGAAATTTTAATTAGAATTTCAATCAAAAATTAAGCTAAATTTCAGAGGTTTTTCCTTTATAACTTTATTGTTAAACCATCTGAAAATTTAAAAAATTACTTTGCAATGATATCAATTAAGTTGGCGTTCGATTTTTTCTATAATTTTAATAATTTAAAAAAATATTTTTTGGCATAATTTACAACAATACTTTTCATTGTTGCAACACATTTCAAACCGTTTTCATTGTTTAAAGAAATTCTTAATCGCATGTTTCTCTTGCATTATTGAAAGCTAAGAAAATATCTAACTGGATTTTACTTTCTTCTTTTATTTGATCAATTTTTCTGTGAATTCTGTAAAGGAAGCACTCAAGATACCAAGTATATAATGAAATAATCCAGTGAACAGAAAGATTAACGTTACTATATTTTAATTCTTTTTATCAGCGTGTTTTAAGCCAATTAGCCTGCTGCTGGACGTAAAATGTGCCGCGCCAATTTACTGTTGAAATCAAATGCGTATTTTATGTTAATGTAGACAAGGAAGAGAACAAGTGCAAGGCTACGAAAAGAACACGGGTTAAATGCCTATAGCATTTTAAAATTTAAAACTACTTTGTTAAGGGAACCATGAATATAAAATTATGCAAGAGATAGAGATTCAGTTGAAATTTTATTTCCGGCGGTCAAGATGGTCGCAGAATGCGGCTAGTCATAAATAAAAAATTCACAAGATTTCTTGCACTGAGCCTATTAAACAATGAGATTTTTTTCCGCATCACAAATTACCGACGCAAATTAATTACCATGCAAATTACCGACGCCGAAATTAAGAATTTCATTGAAGCCGTTTAAACTAACCTATACTTATAAAAGGCAATGTTTGTGTGCCTGTGTGTCTGCGATGCCCAGACTAATCAATCGCACTTACAGCCATGAAATTTGGCACACAGATAGTCATAATGGTGACTGAATGCGCCTCGAAGCCGGAATTTTAAAGTTTAATCTAGAATTTTGGGTCATTTTTGGCACGTTTACGGCCGTAATACCTTTTCTAATGATCGTTGAAAAACAATCCATGCACCATCGGATAGAACGGACAATTTTCGTTCTAATGATGTTTGTTTTGAATGTCTAACGTAATTTACTGAATTGTGAGAAATTTTTAAAAAATAGTAAGTTTTGCCATCTAAATTTTATTTTTGTTTTTAAATTTGCTGCATCCAAAGTTCTAATAACACTATTATTTTCAATTCTTTTTCAGCTTATAACTGCAACGGTTCTGTCGGATTTAAAACAAGAATGGTTAAAATATCTTTTCCCGTTTTTTTAAATTAATTTTTCCCTGGTCAGTTGAAAGATATTTTTCCTCTAGCGAGTTTCCTCGCGCGGCACTTCTTCGGAACGTAGTTGCAATTTTGATTGGCTGACGGTGCAGAGCGTAGGATACTCATAACCTTCAACTGAATGAATGACTTCGATTATTATTTTCGGATTCGATTTTATATTTTGCTTGCTGTAAAGCAATAATTTTCACGTTCTAGTTTTGTAACAATGTTTTGGATTAAAGTACTCTGTACTGTAGCGTGAAAAAAAATAAGCAGGAAAATCAATAATGTGTATCTTTTGTTTTGATTTTGTTTTCAAAACTTTTTCATATCATTGTGGGCGTTTTTTTTATTTTTTCATTTTGTTGGAAGTCCTAATTCGACTGGCAACGCCGTGCGTTCGGCAGTGTCTTAACGTGTTTAAGTCTCGCATATTTTATTTGCAGTATAATAATCATGTTCACGTTGCAATTTTTTAATATTGTTTCGGATTAACGTATTCTGTATTGTCTTTCTTCAGTGGAAATGCCTTTATCACGAAGAAAAATAAGCGGGAAAATCAATAATGTGTATTTTTTGTTTTGTTTTCAGAACTTTTTCATGTCATTGTGGGAGGTTTTTTTCCCATTCTGTTGAATTCTTGATTCCTCGGGCAACGCCATGCGCGTACTGCTAGTATAATATAAACGAAGCTGAAATATAAAACTATAACGTGTTATTACTAATATAATAGCCCAGATCTGTCTATAGGTAACGTTCTGACGTCACCAATAATAAAACTCGCGCCATAGCACTGCGAAACGTTAAACAGCATTATTTCATTGTTAGAGAACCTAAATTTCAGTAATTTTAAATTTAAAGAGTAAATGTCGTTCTAATTTCAAATTAGTTCTAAAATAGTGAAATAAAATTTTCTATCGATTGATATAAAATTTATCTCGCTATGATCAATAATTCCCGAGAAATTTTAAATTATATTAATTATATATTTCAAATTAATTTCCGTTTTTTAATAGAAAGTCGTAAATTACGTCAGTGGTATATCATGCGCGTGATATAATTTGGACGCCACGATGCATCTGATTATTTATTGCAATCGTGATGATATAATTTGATAATATTTTTTGGCAACGTTTGACAAGCAGAGAAGTGATTTGTTTTGACTAGAATTTCGAAAAAGAATTCCTTTCAAATTTTAACTTTCGACTTACGTTTGACAAGCTGAGAATTTCATGGTTATTGAATTATAATAAAATTGTTAAACAACGAAAAATACTTCTCACGAAATGTTGTTTACCAAGAGGTTTTTTGAATAAAGATATATGTAAATAATATGTAAATAAAAAAAATATTTCCTGTCGTAAAACATATGTTTATTTTATTTGTTTTCAATCAATGTTAAACATTTCTCTCACATATATATCTATTTAAACACGTCAAATTTGACAGGAAATCTCTCCAATGAAGAGGCAATTTGCACCCATCATGCCATGACGGGTGATTTTCTAATTCTTAATAAGTTCTTCGATGAAAAAGTACTTTTTATTGTAATGTGAATAACAACTTTTTCTGATTGATAAAACTATGACTGCATATGATTTAATTGTTCAGCAACCGTTGAATTATCTTTTTTCTTTAACAACAAGCAAAAAGTTTCGATTCCGAATAGGTACGAAAACGCGATACAGGAAAAAACATCGCTGTGATGAAAAAGGAAATATCAGAACAGGATGTTCCAGATAAATGCTGCATAAATTATATACCGATGGTTAATTAGTACTCGAGTTTAATTATTACCTGACGATAGCATTAATCGAACATCACTCATTTGGGACATTTCAAAGCATTAAATAAAGCTGGCAATAAAAGGTGCTTGCTTCGCAATGACCATTGACGCTCTTTTTGAATTAACCTAGATTTGTGTGCCTGTTCACACGAGTTCCAATAAAACAAAATAAGAACATAACGTCACGAATTTCTGTGCTATATCAAACAGTATTCAGTTGATGCGATAGCATAAATTATAAAAAATAAATGCTGTGTGAAATAAATCAAGTTGTCAATAAAAATACTCGAGATGCAATTACTATATTCAATATAGCCTCTTTACAGTGGAATCTCTTTATAATGCGGTATAAAAGAAGTTTGAATTTTTCATATTTAATGCGAAAGAAATATAGAAATATAATGGATTTTTTGAATTCAAACAGATTAATTTTTGTATGCCCCATTACATATTTGGACAACAGTATTAGAAAGCTGAAATTATGTCTGCAAAATGGATTTAATACATTATTAATCGGATATGTTACATGAGATACGCGGTTGATTGGTTCTGGTTGAATTTCGTTCTTTGCTCTTTACTTACAGGAAAAATCGCAACAAAATCCACAACCTGGAAATGATTTCCTTCTCAGTTTAACTTTGAAACAGAGATCTAACGCATTGTTGAAACAGTATAACCTCATTCTCTACCAGTAAATAATAATAATAATAAAATAATAGTACCGCGTAAGAATGAAGCTCAGATCAGTGCTATTCCTCCTACTTTTTAAACAAATGGAGACATAGGCTTTCATATGAGAGGGCAAAACTTAGTTCATGCAATTACTTAAAGGAATTAACTGCATGCAGGAAACATCACTGAAGTGCGATCCTATTTAAAAATTTTTATTGTAGATATTCAGCAATAGAGCACTGCGATTTATTTTTTGAATCTTTGAACATTGCTTAACATAACTAAGTTACCAAATATGCATGTTCGCGATGAAAAATTTTAAATAAAAAAAAAATCACCTCCTTACAAGTAGATCAGAAGGGAATCTCAAAATGTGGAAATTTCGACAAAAGGGGAAAAAAGTTACGGTATACGATAAAATTATATATCATACTCCAAGAACTAAAATAATGCAATATGGATAAATAAGCACAATATAAATGTAAAGATACCCCGCCCCAGTAAATGAATGAAATAAAGAAAAAGTCGATTCAGTTTAGTTTATGTAGATTAACGTCACGCTTTCAAGCTACACAAGGGCCATTTTTGGGGATTGATCTCGTTATTTTGAAACGCGGCCAGAAGACGAGAACGACACCTGAGCAGTACTCCCCACTCCAAACTTCTACACCCAACCTGCGGGAGAACGTTTGACACGCGACTTATTAACTAGGCCATCATATATGGTGGATTTTCGTGGGAATCGAGTCTGGAATCTGCGACCTTTCGGTTCCGAACGCCAAAGACTCAACAAATGGAAATGAGGAAGACAACAAAAATGGAATTCAAAACACTAAACATTTGAACTAACACTAAAAAGTTATTTCACGAATACAAATACAATTTATAATGTGTGCGAATTAGTCCTAATTTTACATTATTCGTCCGGATAAGTCAAACTAACAAGAGACCTCGATTGAAAATGATCATGGCAATATGAAATAATACAGAGAGTTACAACATAAGAATTGCAACGAATTGTAGCTTACAAATGGATTTAGAATAACTATCCACGCATGGCGAAATATGTTATGGAAAACCATTTTGACCAAAAATTTATAGGGCAGCAAAATATTATACCATTGTGCATGCGGGTACGCGCAACACGGAAAGAATTATAATATACTAGCAGTACACGCACGGCGTTGCCCGTGGAATCCGGGCTTCAACAAATTGGGGAAAAAAATGCCCACAATGACACGAAAAAGTTTTGAAAACAAAATCAAAACAAAAGATACACATTAATGATTTTCCCGCTTATTTTTCTCTCGACAATGACGTCACTTGCCGGAAGGAATCGGATTGTAGAAATGCAGCGAGGAAGGCCAGCCAATGAAATTGCAACAATGTAATCTGGGACCGTCCGGAGAAACTCGCTGTTAAATCTCGCTAGTAAAAAAACTGTTTGAACTGATTAGGGAAAAATTAATTTAAGAAAAACGGAAAAAGATATTTTAACCGTTCTTGTTTTAAATCCGACAGAAACGTTCCAGTTATAAGCTGAAAAAAATGAAAATTATAGAGATGTTAGGTCACATACGAGAATTTGAAGAAATCCTTATTAAAGATTACCATAAAAGTGACTATTTTCAAAAATTTCTCAAAATTCAGTAAATTACGTTAAACGTACAAAACAAACTTCATTAGAACGGAAATCGTTTGCTCTTTTCGATGGTGCATCTTTTTTCCCCGTACAATTATCCAAAACCGTTCTATTGAGAAATTAGTGCGAAAAATCACCAAAAGCAACACAAAATATTAAATGAAAAATTTTATAGAAAAAAATTTAAAAATTGGGCTTTGAGGTGCATTGAGCCACCATTACGACTACCTGTGTGTCAAATTTCATGGTTGTGAGTGCGATAGATTCGTCTGGACATCGCGCGCACAACGAACAAACATTGCCTTTTATAAGTATAGATTCTAAAAAATGAGAGAAATAAGCGTTTCCTTTAAAAAAATGTGACGGCTCTATACTCCGTATCCAAACAAACCCCATTCACACTTCCGAAAAGTATGAACGAAATTTAAGATCAAGGCTTCCTAATGCAATACAAAGGAAAGCAACTTCCTGCTCGTCAGCGGCATCAGATGGCTCATTTGCAATTATAATTCTTTCATGTGCGAGATAGTTCCCTTCTACGATTTGAAGACGGGCCAGAAATAGCTATCTCGAAAGGCTAATACTCGAGGCAGGAATCCGCTGGGAAACAATGGGCGGGAAGACTGCCAAGGCCTACTTATGCGCTGGGAAAAGGCCGCACAGACGATTAGTTGAGAAAATAGTAAAAGTAGCACGAATACCTAACCAGACGTGCTTATGAATTCATTTAGGTAGTTAAAAAAGAAGTGAAATGAAAGATATTTATGAGGAATCTCTTCGCAGAAGGGTGTTTATATTTGGCAAACTAGAGGAACAGAAGGTGAACGGAAAGACAATTGCATGTTGGCCTTTTCATTAAGAAAGAAACTGACGACAAGATGAATCAAACGATATCACTAGCTTATTCAGCATGCGACAATGCAAAATAAATAATTTTAGAATGAAAATCAAGGCGTCTGAAAATTTACGAAGCTTTGCCAACACAATTATGGCCGCAAACTGAATTTTGCTCCAAAGAAAAAAAATGAGTTAATATGTTTGTGTGGCTTTAAAATGGCATCTCTATCACAGAAAAGATTATGCATATCAGTATGTATCAATATACTGAAGATATATTGATATGCGTGCTTTTTCCTGTTACAGAGATGCCATTTTTAAACAACAAGAACACGTTAACTCATTTTTCGATCGAAATGATCACTTTAGGCTGTATATCAACCATATGATCTCGAAAAAAATTCCAAGAGCTTTAATTTGTTGATGCATCACTCTAGCCGAATAAGAAATGCAATAAGAAAATGATTACTCTGGATACAATAATATTAAAATGTCTAGTTGAAAAATAGAAGATTCAATACTAGTGATAGTAGAATAAGAATGTTCTTACTTTCTAGCAGAAGCAATATTAGCAGAATAGTTTAGAAAGAATTACGGAAAGGAAAACTTTAAATAAACCATTCCGAAATTTCAATGCGATAGCATTGATGTACCAGAATAAGAAGAAACAAAAATCTACATCATAGTCAAATTGCAATGCATAAGTTGCACAGCAAAGATGCATTATTCTAACATAAACATTAAAAAACTATATAACTTAATTTCACAAAAAATTACGAGACGGTTTAGATACATTTTATTCACTAACAGTTTTAGTTGCTGTTTAGTAAATAACAAAACTCAACTGAAATCTACGCATGTGTTATCGAATGCACAACACATTTTTGATGAGAATAAACACTTCTTTTGTGTGTGTGTGAAATGGATACTTATTACTTTCAACTAAATTTTAAGGGCGGTTTCTTCTTTCACTATTTTAATAATCGTTACTTTGCACTATTATCACAATTTTACACAACAAAGTAATTCACACTATTTCCTTCAGAGAGAAGCAATCTAAAATAATATTCGGAAGGGGCTTGAAGCTAATAAAAGTGAGCAAAAGACCAATTTATCAAAAGGAGGAGACGTGCCAAAAAGGATGAAGGCTTCGCAGCTGCTATTTTTAAAATTTGTTTTCTTTGAGTAGTAAATACGTTAATACTACAAAAAGATAAACCGCTAATTGAGTTAAACTTCACTTAAGCATAAATTTACAACCTCCATTTTCGGCTAAATCATTTCATAACAAATTGGAGCTCTTGATTCGAAGCTTCCTTGAAGCTCTGATTCGAAGATCACATTTAGACTCGCATCCTTTCTTTCTCTGGCCATTTTAACACGTGCCTCTTGATTACTGAGATAAAAATCGACCTTGGTTAAACAAATATCAGTGTTTCTATCGTAGAATATTCGAATAAAAGCATTAAACCCAACGATTAGCTTATTAGCAGCGCCCTTCATGAAAAATTATCAATTAAAACCATCAGCATTGAACAATGATTGGCAACGTGCAATCTAAGAGTGCAAAACTCAAAGAGCAATACATTCTTCACCACAGAATAAAAGATATACTATAATACAGGAGTTAAAATTTCAATGATAGTTGTTTTGTTAATTGTAGGTTCATCTACAGATTAGCTGCAAGATAATGTTCAAGTCAAGTTTCCTACTACGAAATCATTTGAAAGAACAAATGTAGTTAGATCACCATAGAATTTATTCATAGTAAATATTTAACATTTTGCACTTCAAAAGAAATTACTTTAGATGTTATTTATTTGCCAACCACACCATTGACAGGCATCTAGATAGTTTAGTTATATTAACGTTCCGCTTTGAAGCAAAACGAGGGCTATTTTGGGGACGGACTTCGTAATTTTGAACCGCGGTCAGATGACGAGGACGACACCTGAGCTTGTAGTCCTCTCTCGAAGCTGCCGCACCACACCAGTGGAAGGGCGTTTCATCCATTACGCATTTAGTGTGCAACACGGCGGATATACAGTGGAATCGGGTTTCGAACCATGAACCCTCCGGTCTAGAAGCCGAGACCTTACCACAAGTCCACCATTGGCCCGACAGGCATCTAGAAGGCACAATTGTCACACAAAACAAACATACTCTAAGATATCGTAAAACTGTTACCAATCTTTTCAGTGCCATGAGTTTTTGAAGGTATCCTATCGGAAAATGCCAAGTAGCAGCGCAA
This sequence comes from Araneus ventricosus, assembly GCA_013235015.1. NCBI lineage: Eukaryota > Metazoa > Arthropoda > Arachnida > Araneae > Araneidae > Araneus > Araneus ventricosus. Next base: position 230,381 of record BGPR01001050.1, on the reverse strand, counting down.
TGGCGCTTCTTAAATGTGAAACAAGTTTCCATCCATTATGTCACGATAAATATATTTGCACCAGCTGCGTGGCCCGGCGTTGCACGGGCTATTTCGAATAATGGGATATTACCGGGCGGAGAGAAGTTAGGTCACGTGAGGCCTCGGGATCCATATATTTTCATATGCTCCGCCTCAGTTATTTCAACAAATATTGTCACTTACTTACCCCAACAAACGTTACGAAGTTAAACACCTTAATACAAAAAAAGAAAGAAAAAATGCAAAAAAAAACGATTTTTTCCGATGTTAATAAAACCAAACACTGAAGCTCGCTGAAAAAGAAATAACTCCTTCCGTTAAATAAATTAAAAATGCAAGAACACCGTATGTGATTTTTGCTCAATAGATGGCAGTACATGACTTATATAACAGCAACTTTACGAAATGTAATTAAACACCATGAAATAAAAAAAAGCAAGAAATATTTTTTTCTGATGTTTATAAATCAAAACACGGGAGTTTGCTAAAAAGAATACAAAAACCTTTTAAATAATTATACAAACCAACTTTCGTTAAATAAATAAAAAAAATGCAATAGCAGATATGAAAACTAATAATAGAGAAAAAAAGAATCCGCCGTGAATGAATTCACCGTGCTGCCACTAGATGACAGCACGGTGAATTCATTCTTTATGACGTTTTTAATTAATATCTCTTTAATTAATTATAATTTCGGAATTTCAATAGTCAAAACGGATTCCTTGGATTATTTCCCATCTTTTGGTACTTTCGACTCGTTTCAACATTCAGAAGTTCGTGAGAAGATAGCCGGACATACATAGATACATACTTTTGTTTACATTCGGGTTTTAATAGGATAGATGACTGTATGCAATAATAAATAACTTATTAATAGTTATCCAAGTTGATTATACGCCACATATACCTAAATGTTATTTGCTGTATTTCCTCAAATAAACATCATGGTAAGTAAATATAAAATGTTTATCTCTAATACTGCACAAAAATATGGACATGGTGAATATCCACTGCTGGGTGAAAAAAATCCTATTTTTAACAAAAGCAAGACACTTACGACATCAAAAGTTTTCATTTTCTTACAACCTCAATGAACATTTACAGAAAAGGCGCACATCGACAAAATCCAGGAAATTAATTCGACTTTACTAATCGAGTTTCCTGGCACTTTAAGCATTGAACAAGGAGCAGTGCTATCGCGTCGACTGGTACTCTAACAGTTAAGGTAGCAGACAACTTTCTCACACATCTCCGGATACACAAACTATATTTTATTTATTTCTTTCCTACTTTTTTCACCCCAATGCAAATAACATACATCCTGTAAATTATTCAAAGAGGTAAAAAATAGCTGCAATTCTTCAAAGCAAAGGTGCGTGATCTTTTAAAGTAATTAGTCATCTGAGGTTTTGAAAGGGTTACTCGGAAACCAGTCGAGCAGCAAAACAAAGGCTGATTACCATACAAAGCACCGTTTCTTTTGCACGATACGGAATAGAACAGTAAAAGGGATCAGTTGGAAGCAATCACCGATGCATTCAGACTTTACTAATTGAATACAAAAAAAATATCACTTTAAATAGTACTTTGGAAGGAAAAGGAAATTCGGCGCAGCGTTACAAAAACCAGTAGAGAAAGGAAAAGTAGAGAGTGAGACTGTATTCAGCTCATGAAAGGTTTCTGATTCAGCATTGTGATATTACGATCTTCACTCTCTCGCTTCATTAATAACTTTATAATAGGGGCCGAAGGATCTCGGTTATTACGATAGGTATTGATGATCTAAAAATAATGCATTGTTAGATAAGTTCCAAAGAAATAAGGAAGAACCGGACATTAAACGCTTTCTTTTTCTGGTTTTGTTGCTTGTAATCTAGGCATATCTAGCATAAAATGGAGGTAAACTCTTTTTACAACCTGCCCTCCCCTCAAAGCTTTCTGACAACGCGGCAAGGATAATTCTTCAGTTACTTTAACTGCAACATTTCGTAAATTTTTCCACACAGTTTTCCTCTATCAATAAAGTTGTCTTTACATTTCCTGAGCCTTTTTATATCATAATCGAAACTCTTACATTCGAGGAAATGTTCTACATAGCGATAAATAAAATTATAGTTTTCTCCTTTCAAGTCTGTTCACCACTGAAATTTCCTATTAAATTCAACATAATGATGAAGAAGTTCAAGATTCTCTTAATTATACGGAACTCCATAAGATCTAATCCTTTGTAAATTGGACAAAGAGATGCATTCTAATAAGCCTGAAACTTTTTTAATGGCATGAGAACTTTGCTTCTAAAGAAAAAAAAACTTAAATGAATAAACGATAATTTTAAATGAATACATAGCATAAAAAATTGATATATGGACATAAAAACTTTAATTTTCTTACCACAGAGAAGTATAGGTTAGGTGCCAATGTCAATTCAGATAAAAAAAAAATAGTTTTAAAAATTATTGTAAAATTGTGTCGTAGAATGAGGGGAGAAAAAACCCGAATATGCAATTTCAACGCCTTTTTTTAACCGACTTAAACGAAAATTGGAAACAAATCTACAATTGGGGTTTCAAGACTACATACGAAATTTCATTTATTTAAGTAATTTTATTAAGAAGTCATGGCGTCCAAAAGTATGCGATTATACAGACCGACAGACGGTCAACCCTTTGACGGATTCGGCCCAAAGTTTTATACGGACATACATTTCTGATGAAAAAACTGTGTACCAAATTGTATCCATCTAGCTATTCAAGTGTTTGAGTAATAGAGTTCACATGAACGCGGACAGACAGACTTCCCGCAGACGGATTTTGTCCAAAATTTGAAAGAAACTTACAAATTATGTGTAAAAAGATCACATTTTCGAAATTTCATCCCCATAGCTTTAATAGTTTTCGAGTTATCGTGTTCAGAGACAGACATAATTCGAAAATTGTGTTCTTCGGACTCGGGAAGGTCTAAAACGTGGAGATTCGTCAAAATCTCGAGTTCGGATTACAATACTCTTTCTCTTTGTATACTTCGTATACGAGAAAGTGAAAATATATCAGACATTAATATGTAGTGATGACAAACTGATCATTCAAGCTACAAATGTCACAATAAAAGCGGCTTAATCTTTGTAACAATTTATCACTATTGACAATGCACACATCTCTCAGTTGAATAAAAACAAATGCGGAATTGTATCAGAATTTCTTTCCATATTGAAGTCTTAATAGACTGCAGAGTTCGTGATCGAAGGATTACAAGTTCGAGACTCGGTAACACTGAATATCCATCTTGTAGTTGGTCGTCGTACATGACATAATACCCATCAGGGCCGGGTTATCAAATAGGCAAAGTAGGCAACTGCCTATGGGCCCGCAACTTTTGGGAACCCCGAGGCCCGGTTGTTTTTTATTTTTTTGCGGTACTTTCAGAATAATTTAACTTTGTGTTTTCATTTAATTTACAAAGTCCGCTCACTCGAACATCAAGCATCGTTAAAATTTTGGAACATTTTTAACAACATTCCTAATTAATTACCCTGTACAAGTTTTATATTATGTTGTTTTATAAAGTAATTTAAAAAATACGTTGCTTTCTAATTGAAAAAAACGTCCAATCCTATAATTAAATAGTATTTAGATCGTGTTAAAAAAGCATTGTCTTTTTTTCTATTTTGTATAAAATTACTTTAATCCTGCATTTTTTTATACACGATATACTGAAATCAACTCTTCTGAAACTGATCCGCAATTAAATGATTTACTATTTCATCACGTCAAAATTCGTCACTTAAAGCTGCTTATGTAGAGCATAAATTAAAATCAATGCTAAAATATCTGGTTTTGAAAGTTGGGGTGGGGGAAATGGGCCAGCAAGACTTAGATTGTCTAAGGGCCCCTAGAGGGCTTAATCCGGCCCTAATACGCATGACCAAATTTGACATCGCATTTGAGGAAGCATAGAAAAATATTCATTGTATTCCACTAAAACAACTAAGAAAATTCTCTTCGAAAAAACTTTTTTTTAATAAATAATGTTGAAGCACGTTAGAAAATATTTTTGTAAGCAAGTCTTCATCTAATATCCCATATATATAACAAAATACATTTGCTGTATAAAGCCTATTATAAAAATTGTATTATTAACAGATCCTATAAAAGACATTGCTAAACAGACTGAAATCGACAAAATGGTGCCATACAGCTGCTACTTGCAACTCCTATTCTAGCGTGGAGAAAAGAAATATGATATTCGAATCAAAGGAAAGGGGAATAATATGGAAAACGAACTCCACGGTAACTCCAGCTTCTACTGCCACTTATATCATGTATTCATATTGCATCTGCTTGAAAATGACCGTATGCCCCAACATTGTGTTTTCAGCCACAGGTCCAGATGTTCAGCTTCAGCTGCTCTTCCGATCAAGGTGTTCTGAGGAGAGAGGTCAGCTGCGACAAAAACGCAGAGGTCACTTTCTTCCCGAAGCGTGGGCACGAAAGGGCCGTCCTCTCCGCTATTTTTTTGTATTTTTTCCAAGGCCGAGTCTGGATGACATACCTGAATGCTCGCACGGAGGGATTAAGCCTTCTTTCTATTTAGTATGCTCACGGACTCCATCAAGGAAGAACGTTTGACATTCTTGTTTATTTTTTTAAGAAAAGAATTGCAACGTAAAGAATAGTGAAAATTAGGCTAATGCCTGTATTGAAATAACAAAACAATCATAAAAAGCCGTTTCTTAAATTTTGTAGGCTGAAAGAATGCATTTCGCGAATGAATAGAAAATCATTTAAACAACAAGAAAGAAATTATTACGCTTTGAAATAGATTAGAAAGAACACGTTAAAATATGAAAAAATATAATTGCCTAATTAAGTCAAGAAAAAAAAAATTAGCTGTTATTTGCTATAAATTTTAAAACGAAATTCGATTTTCAATAAATATTAAAAATGTATTGTTAAGATAGTATTCCATTAATAAAAAAATTATGTGGAAGTGATAATATAAATGCAAGTTAAATAAAAACAAGCATGTTTTAGTGAACATTTAAAAAAAATGATTCCAAATTTATTATTTTCCCTAATTCAAAAGATTTTGACACATGGTGAAAGAAAGCATTATTTACTATCTAATCATTTTCTCGACTGCCATAATAGGGCAAAATTTAATTACGCAAGAAATTTTTTTTGTGTGATAACAACTTTTCCATTTTCTTAAAAAAATCAGTTACACTTGGTCTCCTGAAGATAATTATGATTCCTCAGATGAATGCCTTGTTTTAAATCCAAACTGCTGATTGTTATATGAACCTCTAAATTCTGAATCATCATCAGGTGTCGAGATCTACGCCTGTATGTTGGCCCTCCACAATATCCTATCCAAACTTCAGCAGAATGTCAAAGCTATAGGATTTAAATCGCGATATTATTTAATGTGAAACAGACATTGTATACAGGATGTTTCCGAATTCGACCGACAAATTCAGAGGGGTGATAATAGGCATCAAGAGGGTGAAAAATCTCCTTAGAACATAGAGTCCCAAACGATGTTTAATCGGTGAAAATCGCAAAAATACAGGGTGTCCGAGAATTGTTGGAAACTGTTAAAAATTAATACAAAACTAATAATGTTTCAACTACTACTTTTTTTTTTTAAAGAAAGCATATTTTTTAAGTTTTTTTTTCAAGTATTAACACGCCGGTTTGGTGTTCCAGGGTGTCGTGAATTACTGACGAAAAATTAGTTTAGAGCCATTATCTGCAAAAATATTAAAACTTGAAGAAAAATAAAAGCATGGAATTATAGGGAATTTTACACTCTTTAATTTGTTATAAACATGTAGTGTGAAAGCTGAAGAGTTTTTGAGATATTCAAGGAAAACTAAAAAGGGTAGAAGAAAACACGCATTGGCTTGTGCTGATCGGTAGCATACCGACGTTTGCACAGGGTGTTGCCGAATTCCTCTATTTTTCCGATTTTCACTGAATAAACGTCGTTTGGGACCCTATGTTCTACGGTAATTTTTCATCCTCTTGATGCCTACTATTACCCCTCTGAATTTGTCGGTCGGATGCGGCAACACCCTCTGCAAACATCAGTATGCTACCGATCAGCAGAAGCCAATCAGAGTTTTCTGGTGCCCTTTTTAGTTTTTCTTGAATATCTCAAAAACTCTTCAGATTTCACACTACATGTTTATAACAAATTAAAGAGTGTAAAACTCCCTACAATTCCATGCTTTTATTTTTCTTCAAGTTTTAATATTTTTGCAGATAATGGCTCTAAACTAATTTTTCGTTTTCAGTAATTCACGACACCCTGGAACACCAAACCGGCGTGTTAATACTTGAAAATCTTTTAAAAATGTGCTTTCATTTAAAAAAAAATTCGTAGTTGAAACATTATTAGTTTTTTCTTTTTAATAATTTTTAACAGTTTCCAACAATTCTCTTCCCCTTTTTATTTTTGCGATTTTCACCGACTAAGCGTCGTTTGGGACCCTATGTTCTATGGTGATTTTTCATCCTCTTGATGCCTACTATCACCCCTCTGAATTTGTCGGTAGAATTCGGCAACACCCTGTATAGTAATATATTTTGGTGAAAGTGACACTGATTACTCGACAGTTTAACGAAGCTAACTCTCCGCCGTTAGGTTCATGTGATTGAAATAAAAGTAATTTAGCACCAAGAAAAAAACCATGAAATCGGTTACAGAATATTACAATATTAATAACAATAAACTAATCCATAAACTTTGGATTCAGCTGCTGTACCAATACCACGAATTCAATATAATGAAAATTAAGTCAATCGAATTCTTGTGTTTAATATAGAAACCCATTTGAAACCTTTAAACTAATGTATAAATTCATAAAATTATTTAAAAGCTTAATTACAAATAAAAACGATCATTTAAACTTATTACCGTACCAATTAGCTTAAAAGAATCTGAACCCAAATGATCCACTGGATTTCTCGAGAATGGAGCCGAATTGGCAAAGAAAGATAGTAGCAACAAATTAAAAAACTGCTAATATTCCGTCATTAACCCTTGAGGACGGCCGCATGCTTAACGCTACGAGTAGCTGCCACACCTGTGTAATGGATTTCTCATGTGTGTGGTTTTATGTCCACATCCAATAATGATCCAGTTTGTCTTTTTATGGTTTATTCACAACACACACACATACACCACTGCGACATAAACATATAAGATAGAAATATACACATGGCTTAGAGCCGGATCAAAATCTACACCCGCTGGGGGGTAGGGTCGATAGGAATCTGTGGTTGAATCCCTTTCGGGGTGGGGATGACAGTTCTACTTTTCCCTTTCGAGGGATTACTGTAGTCAAGTTTGCACAACCTGTACGACAGTCGTCCTCAAAGAGTTGATGCAGTGAAGTTAAGTTAAAAAGTGTAGTTAAAGTGACTTTAGACCCAAAACTTCTAAACTTTTAGAGTCAGACTAATCCAAGTATGGCAAGGGATTAAGGAAATTTTCGACCTCTATCTGTAATGCACTATCACACTCACTTTTAATATTATGAAATTCGAAATATGTTTGTAACGGCTTCCTAAATGAATAAAAAAAATTTCAAAATTTTTAATAAATTTTCTGAAAAATTTCCCTCGATTTTTTTTGAGTCTTTATTCCTCAACTGATAAGTCATATCTTTTATAGGAAAAAACTGCTAACAGTAGATTATGCGTGACGAAAATCAAACAAATTCAGATCTGTGTCTTCGTTGCGTGTATAACGATACCAACGCGTTTTCGCAGCTATTTATACTAGTTTTGAAAGGAAATGAGAAAGAAAATATAAGAAACAGAAATATAATGACTTGAATATCATTCATTATCTGACATTCATTCTAAGATTATCGCTCTTTTTTTATGAAGAACTTTTCTATGATTCGACTTTTCTAGTTTTAGATCTCCGTCATTAAATAACTAAAACAGGTAATAATATTTTTTTTAAACCTTAACATCGCTTTCAGTACATAGCGATGTAAATTGTCTAGTAAATGCTACTGTTTTTAATTTCTTGAGATTTAGTATTAGCATATTTTACTTCAGTAATTGCTTAAAAGATATCAGCAGAACGTTGCAATTAAGCACACCTTATTAAATTAAAAGTGATATTATAAGTAAATCTCTGTAAAAATGAGATGCAAAAGTTATCTAGCATCAGAGAAACGTTTACATCGCTCAAAGTTGAATCACTCAGCAGCTTTTATAAAACTTTCAGAGACAAAAAAAAAATAAAAAAAAATTGTTTACAATTTTATTTTTGTAGAGGTGTTCAACTGATTACTAACTTCATGATTTCTAATTTAAGCTATGCGTCTCAATTCACAAATCTGTAAAATCTAAAACCTGGAAATAATATTTTTATCTCTTCCCTTTCCTTCTGCTTGTTTTGTTTCCTCTACTATCTAATTAGATGACACCTTGTTTTGCAAATGTGTTGCCATTTTATCCCCTAATCAGAATATCGATCATTATGACAGCTACGTCGAGCAAGCTTCGTCAAACGATGGAGAAATTTTAGTCCCGTTAATACATAGTTTTTTCTTAAGCATGTTGAAATAAATTTTACTCAAGTCGTATTCTGCATTATTATCCTGGTCATTTGATTAAATAGTACGACTGCTCATGAAAGGGTAAAAAAATTGGTCGTTTTCTGGAATTGTGGTCATTATAACGGGTGTTCGTTGTAACAGTGTGTCCTGAGATGTTTGATGTAGAAGTTTTAATTCAACAAATAATCCATAGACTATCTTGAAATTTTATGGATTTTTGCATCGAAATATAATATCTGAATAACTTGATTCCAGTTTAAAACCTTAGAAATACAATAATTTGATGAATGTAAAAGCTGTTACTGTGTTTTTTCTCCCCTTATATTTTACATTAATTTTTGTATGTTTAACCCTTAAATGCCCAGTGTTGCCTTTTAAGCAACATACCCAGTTTTGCTTTCCAAAATTCTGACAATAAGATTGAAGCTCTAATGCTTGTTGCTAATCGGATACACACTGAAAATTTTATTAAATCAATTTACAACATATAGATGATAGCCTGAATGCTGATAAAAAATATAAATAAACTGTTGTTTTTCAATTGAGGATGTATCTTTCTTGCTTTGTTTGTACGCTTGATAATACCATATTTTATTCTACAACGTTGAAGGAAATTCCTTGTCCTTATATATTAGTTATTAAAATTCATATGTGTTTAATAATATAAAATTTTATCAAGGCAATTTTTTTCCCAAATAAAGCCCAGTGTTGTCAGTTGGTAACACTGCTTTTTAGCCATAAACCATACTGAAAACAAAATAGGATTTTTTTAAAAGTATTTTTCCCATCTTTTAATTAAGAAACGAAAGTCAACGAACATTTTTTAAAAATCAATTTTTTAAAAATCGGGCTTTTAAGGGTTAATATTTCGCACTTCAACCAATTACTAGGACAGTAATAGCTGGCTGTTTCCAGTAATTAGAGCAGGAAGTCAATTAAACGCACATACGCTTGACTACATGAACATACGCCAATCACACACAATAGTCTTTATAAAGGTTACATATCTGTATAAAAACTATTTAAAATGATATAAATAATTATAATCTTGAAATGAAGTCTTGAATGGTCAACACATTGCAATGGGAAATTTACACTGTCCCCCCCCAAAAAAAGGAAAAATCACTTTAGATTCTAATACATAAGTTGGACTAAACGAAACAAATAAAACGTTGCAAGAACAAGTAATTCAATTTCGTATGCAAAAAACATAATGTAGAAAAATACGGCCATGAAAAATTATCAGTACGGTAGGGTCATGGTTAAGTCATGGGATGCATTAGGAAAACATTAATGCGTCAAAAACAATCTGCTATCATAATTATTAATGGATTAAACACAGCCTGTTGAAACAAAGAATAGTTTTTGATGATTCTTTAGTATTCTTAATTATGAGAGAAATGCTAAAAGGTATTTAAAATCTGAATACGTATACCCACAAAACATGCAACAGTATGGTGTAACACACTTCAAAAATCATTTAAAATTTTGAACCCTCTTTCGGTGTTTCGTCGAAATATGTCATGGAATTATAAAGATTATATTATGCAATAGTTATCTTAGAAAACCGACCTTGAATCATGCATAAAATTTTCATATAGCTTTTCCTATTGCTAAGAATTAAATATGTTTAAGAGGAAGTAAACGAACTCGTACAAATCTATATAAACAAAAGTGAACATCATAAATAGTTTGAGCGCTATAGGAAATATAAACCGCTGAATAGATTTTCTTCAAAATTTAATCACAAATCATATGAAACACAAGGGAGGTTGTGTGAAGGTTTCGTGGAAATTAATTAAATAGCTAATTGTTTATTAATTAATGAATAAAAGATTAGTTTCTACATACAGAAAAGATTATTTTATTTTCAGTTTTTTCATTCGCCAATTGTTGAATCAAATATTGTACCATTCTTTAAAAATAATTGATAACTTATGGGGAAAAATCAGTTTTACGCAGTTTTTTTTTATTAAAAATCATTTGGTACAACTATTTAAATACAAAGTTGTAGACGATAAGAGGATTTTGTGTATTATAATATTTTATATAAAAGTATTTTTGCATTAATATATATATTTTAAAAATAAACATCAAAATACTTTCAACCCGAGCAACGTCAACTATATCAGCTAGTTTTGAATTAATTTGTATCGTATTTAGGAATCCAAGAAAACCATTTTCGTTCCGCTTTTGCATTCAAACAGGAGATTTTAATTATATACTTTTATTCTATTCGCACATTTCATACTGCAACTCTTCTGCCATTAATTTAAGATTGATATATCGTTATCAGTACAAGAATTCACGATTAACTGCTATATATTTATGAAGTATAAAGATACGCTAAAAAACAAAAGCGGAAATCAGAAATTTTGCTTAGTTTACGAAAAACAAGAGGTAAGAAAACCATATCGGCTTTACTGAGAACATTTTCTGAAACCTGAGAGTTAATTATATAAATCTGGTAAATGAAAATCAATGGCAATATTATTGTTTAGTCCATTCGCTTTTATACTTTACTGAAACATTTCATAGGTAAGATAGATAATTTTAAATATGCTTTCTAACAATTCAAGTTACACGTTTTTTTGGGAAAATAACCAACAGCAGATAATTTCAGATTAAGAGTTGATAAGTATTTCCCATCGTTTGACTTTACTACGTGCAATAGTATACGAACACGCAAATTCGAGTCTTCATATCAGATGCTCAAAATTCGGACATATCGCATGTTTGAATTCTTTGTATTATATGTTCAAATCAATTCTCCTTTCATTATTACACGTTACCGAAATTTATCGGCAATATCGATAGTTACCATGGCAATATTGACGAGCTGAAGTAACAAAGCGAGATTCACTACAAAGAAATAGAGAAGTTGTTGCACTGACTGCAACAAAAAATAATGGATATGATTACGAGGAGAGTTAAAAGAAGTTAAAGCGACATCGCACGACAGTTTGTCGTAAAAATTTTATTTCATTTCAGCAATAGATGTTTGCTCTACTGGGTATCTCATGTGAAACAACGAGAAAAATCAAGTGTCAGAGAAATTCCATAAATTAACGGATGTTTTTACAAAAAGAGTGGTTACCATGTCTGCTTGAATATTTTTTTCCACATACGGCACAAAAATTTCTCAAATTTATAATCTTTCATACGTGTCAAAATAGTTACTATAATACTATAATTTAGAATATGTATTTATGGATAGATTCCATAAGAAAAATAATAATTTTCATAAAACTAATTTTTTCACGTATTTATCAACAACTCTAAAACCAAGATTCCGTTCTATTGTATTAATGTGACCAACTGTTAACCTCCAACAAAAGGACACAAATAAATTGAAGCTAAAAAATATTATAAATAAAAGAAACATTGAATTCATTGTAACAAAATAATACAGGATACACTATAATACGATAAATGCATAATAAAAATATTTGTAACATCATTTATTAAGCATTTTTCGAGGAAGGATAGAATTTACAAAAGGAGGACTGTCCTGCCGGAAGGAGGACGGTTGGTCACCTTAATTGTATCAACACGTTGTTTTAAAAGAATATTTTCATATTTTTAATTTCGAAGCTCTGTACCCCTACGAAACATCAGATGATGCAACAAACCACTTTTCTACACCCCTTTCTCCAAATCTGGAAGTGATAAAGAATAATGCGATTAAGCGAAAGATCTGGATTGCTAGTTACACCATACGGAGTGCATATAAATCCTGTCATGGAAGTGAAGAACGCATTCACCGTAATAAAACACTAAAATATTAAAGAAAATGCAAAATCCACGAAGAAAAAGCTAATACAGACATTTCCACATAATAAACACCAAATACTGATTCATTTAAATAATAATAATTAAACTGATGTTATAAATAGGAGTATACAATTAGATCTCTAGTATCATAGGATATGTGACGAAATAATCCTTTAGCAAGTGACGGGTTAGGTAGGGTCGAAAGAGATGAGCGATTTCTTTTGACCAAGGATGTCCGGTTCTATGCGCCAGAGGCTCATTGTCAATAGGATGGAATAAGGAACTGCCCCATTGCTCTCCAGTTCAGGAAGCAAGTAACGTTCCAAGGTCAAATTTAAAACCATTGTCAGCAAAGCTGAAAAATTAGAAAGGGGAGGAAAAACTTTTATAAACATAAACAGGTATACAGAATAGGAAAAAAGATTGAAAATATAATTGAGTAGAAAAAAATACCATCGGAGTGATAATCTTCATTGTATCATTATATCTCAGACCAATTTAATTAACAAATGATCACACTCCATTAAGAGTGGTGAAAATGCGTTCATATTGTCAAATGCCCATTATTAATTTTATCAGTTGTGTTACTGATATCTTCGAGATGTCACATTTAAATTTCACCACTTCAAAAGAAGCGTATAATAATGTTACTGAATTAAAAACACTTATTAAAACAGTCCTTCGCTTTTTATATTATTACAAGTAACTGCTTGTTTGACGGCAGCTTTCAAGAGCGTTAATAAGTAATAAACTTAATTTAAACTCGCAACACAAGCAAAGTTACAGATGCCACTAAAATCAAACCTTCAGTTACTCGAATAACTCTAGGTTAAGTGCCAATCGCCTGGAATAAAACCCACCGCGTTTTCTGAACGGAAGAATTGTTCGAGAGGCCTCCTAAAAGGCTAAAAGCGTGCTTTTATCAGAAGAGGTTCAACCACTGAATCAAGTTCAACGATCAGCCGCCAATATCAAATACAGCGTAGGATAATTCGGTGCCTTCATAGCTGTCTGAAGAGCAGTTGAGTGCTAAGGCACATATTTTAAACAAATATACTCGCTAAACGAATGTAAAGAAGAAACTGACTTCAGATGTGATTTAAGTAGTTTTCAGACCGTGAGGAATGAACCAAATCAAATAAGTTTCAAAGTCTTCATTAATTTTCTAGTTAGGTCAGCACTGTGCTCAATTTGTATGATATTTATCGCAAAATGTAACCATGGTTCTCAAATATGGGCTACTTTTACCGCTAAGTGAAGTTATATGCCAAAGGCTTCGAATATCAACGCACCTGTTTATTTTATTTATCATTACATATATTATGCAAAAATATGTATCCAATACAGCGTTTCGCAATCATTATTTAGATACATTTGCGAGAAAGTTGTTTGCACAAAGATATGCAGGAAACGTTAAATATTGCACATTCCAAGAAAGTACAATATTGGATGGTAATTTCTCGGAGAACTCATTTTAAAGATTTTATATGAACAATATTAAGCACATATATATTGCTCAAGTTTTTTTGAAAAAACAATTTCAAGTTAATATAATTTTATTTTATAAATACAGTATGTTTAATTTGAACTGTAGGTAAGAAAGAGAATCAGATCTTTCGTTGCTACAAATCCTGCCACAAGAGGACATTCAATACTGTACAATACATTTATAAGAATCGCGACACAAAGATAAAAAAGTTGGCTTTATTAGATACACTGACATCTGGCATACGGTGAAGAGACCTGCATAAAAAGGAATGCTTTTAAAAAGTACACTTCGGAGCATTTACCGAAACTCACTAAGGATATTAGATACAGAATCGACGAACCCTTGTCAAATCGATTGCTTTTTTAAATTTCAACATGATATTCACTAATTTTTTTCCTGTTCTTTCACTCGAAACGGTCATTTCAAGTTCTGTTGAAGGATAACTGCGAATACTTTCAACACTCCGCAAAACCCGGGTTAAGAATCGCTGGCGTAATAAATACATCTTCATCACACACAACGTCACTCGGTTCACAATAATACAACCAAATCAAGTCATCACAGGCAACAAGGAAGTGGAAAGAGTTCAGCAGACCCATGACTCTTTCGTGTCACCAATCTCAAGATAATTTCATTAACGTAAATAAAAACGGAGCGGAGAGCAAGGCCGTTGAGACATGCGACTCGTCATCTTTCTCGGGATGGAAAACCGATCATAAATCCCCCAAAGAGAACATATTTCAAGAAAATGGCTCGCCTCCCTCTTTCTCTCTTCACGACGTCTTTCTATTCGCCTGAGACCTGGGGATCGTCAGCAAGAGAGATGACAAGACGAAAATGGAGAGTACATGGCGGATAAGCAAAAAATAGGGCTGGGATGGCAAAACAGAAAAGCGTCGAATGTAACCTTTTTAAAAGAATTTCAAGGGGAAGGACAGGGGAATAGAGCTTCAGTGTCAAGGGTGTACAAGTGTAGCTTTGAAAAAAAAAAAAGAGCAAAAAACAACAATAAAATTCAGCGTTCGACAACATTTTATTCAGAATAATACTCTAACCAGAGGTCTTAATGACCTTTAATTAGAAATTTAGTTTTAAAACTGTACGTTAATCTAACAAAACAAGAGACGCGTAAAAAAACGCTTTTACACCAATAGTTCTCAAAAATACTGTAGATGGCGCCAATGAAACCGACCGAGTGCAAACGTAATTTTGCGAATTTTTTTTTTTAAATTGACAGTTGAGAACTCTAAAATTATTAAAATATTGCATCGTCATCAAGACCTAATAAATGTACAAAATTTCAGAACCCTAGTGCATTAAGAAGTGAGTGAAAAATTGATCACAAAATTCCAACCTCACATACAAACATGAAGCATTTCGAACTCGGTAAAAGCGTTTAAAAAACAAGCTGCGTAGGTGTGGTCTCAAAGTTTGGCTTTATGGTCTTGGAAGTGGATCTCGATTCTACGGAAGATCCAGGTAGGTCTGGCGCTCATTAAATCCAGTAGCGAGTTAAACATCACTTCCTCTGGTGGAGGATGGTATATTGTTGATGATGAGTGGTGTTGGCGTAGGAGTCAATCTCCATCTGATCACGGTTCAAAATTTTGCGGTAGCAAAAATTACACAAGCATAAACTCTAAACGGAACGCTTATCTATACAAATCAAATATCCCAATCGGACTTAATATCTAGTTATCAAGGACAATAAAAGCAATGCTTTACACAATTCGTAACAATAAAGATTTTTGCCGATGAAGCTCTTAAACTTAATCTTCTCTCTTCTACTTAAATTTCTCGCCGACGAGGAGCCCCCCACCCCAGTATCGCCGCCCCTGAAAGAAAATTAAATCACTATACTTTGACCGGTAATATACAAAACCGAGACAGAAAAATAGAGATTTTTTCGTGAGCAATTGCCTTTTTGTATAGCAAGGTCTGTATTAAAGCTTAAAATAATAATAATAATAATAAAACAGTTATGATAGATTATTCGCATTCTATTCTTGTCCAGGAATCTTGCCATCGGTTTATGACCACTCATATTTTGCAGATAAAGTTACTTCCGTTACACCATTCCACACGTACTTATGCTATTTAAATTCCTGAAATATACACTTTTTTTTTCAGGAATTTCAACAATTAAGCTACGAAATTTTTATTAAAAATTTTGTTTTATACTGTTATATTTAGTGTTTTATTACTGTTTTTCTTTTTTTTACCTCATGCGGCCCACGAGCTTGACACCCTTTATCTAAATCAAAGCTACATGGCTCCAAAGATGCGTTTCCATGAACCAAATTTAGCATTTCTGCGAAAGAATGTTCACTTTTCAGTCTTAAGGACTATTCCTTAGAACGAAAATTATCAATTTACTTACTAAGGGGAAATATTTTCATGAAAAAAGAAAAACACACACTTTTGAAAGATTTTTTGAATATAGGACAGATTTTATGTCACCCTTCAATAGCAACGATGTTCTCAGACTAGAGACTTGGAACGAAGGCGTGTTGTTATAGAAAATTTACGTGGTGTATTGGAACGAATTCAATTGACGTCATGGCATCTACGTGGGCAGCTGAATAACCAGACAAAAATGCAGCGAAAGTAGACGGATTGCGTGTCTTCTTTAAAATTTTGCTTTCCAACACTTTTAAGTGTTGCATTTTTCTCAACTACATGGCCCTCGTATCGGTTTTGTGCCAAATTTTTAAACACTTGAAGTCACAGAACTTTTCAACTAGGAAACTAGATCAGTGTTATATTTAACACATTGATGATGATATGCTATGGAAAGCACGCAAATTGAATTCTCACAAAGTAAATTGTCGGATTAAGTAACATTGCGATTCTGTTCAACACAACGATTAGATTTTATAGCACAACATTTTTACAAAATGACATATTTTATAAGTAACATTAATCAACTGAAGTTTATAACATCGTAAAAGCTAAACAAATGATCAAATCCTGCATGCATATTTAAAGGAATGGACAAAAATGTCATTACAACGTACTTTTTTCATACTCTTTTCATCAAAGTTCATTGAAGTGTTATATATAGAAAGTGTAGGAAATCTATGTTTTCAAAATTTAAAAAAATAAATGGAAAAAATCCTAATTTAAAATTACACAAATAAAATCGCGATTCTTCATTTTCTTTCACAGGACAAAATATTTTACTTCGTCTGCATTGTTAGAACGTTCCCACTTTTCAAAATGTTATGTTCAACACCAAAACTTGAAGCAGGCAAGGGAAGTTTAACATATACAGTAGCAAACTAGAAAATAAAAAATTAAATTGTGTATAAAGTGAATGGTATTTCCAAAGGTATTTTTTGAAATTTTAAAATTTTATCACAACTTAATTGGTCGCAGTTATGCGAATACGAAACCAAATGCCAGTTTGCTCAAGTTCACTGTTGAAAACTGTGCCTATGAACGTAATATGCTACGCAAACTAGAACGAATTTCCATCCGTTGCATATTAGAAGGCAATAATTAATTTTGAAAAAGGTAGAATTAGAATTTGTGCAATATCTAGCAAAAACAGTTATATCTCAAAATGTGCATTTCAGAGTCTATTTTCAGTTATCTATGTTAATTGTCAGTTTAGTGCATTTTATTGGGCTCACGAGTAAATTGACGCAATAAATTTTCAAACTCGGGTTAATTAAACATTGCATTAGATACTGAATTTGCGTCCTATCAACAATTACAATAATTTGAGCCAGATAAAAAACCAACTTAATGAAACTGATACAGCGAAATTATACTTTCTGTAAATTGCCTGATACTTGATGCAAGAACAGTTCAAAACGTTCTACAGGGCAGATCATGGGACCTAGAGATACCAAATTTGGCACGTAGTTACTTCTTGGGTAGTAGATGCTGTCTGAAAAAGGGATTTTCAAAATTTTAATTAGATTTTTAATTAAGTAAAAATTAATCGAAATTTTAATGCTTTTCCTCGATAACTTCGGAGCACATTATCGCACAAAAACCATTTTTACACCACTTAAAAATTCAGCTTTTCACTGATACCAAATTTATTTACACGCAAGTTTTTCGAAATTAGTTTTAAACACAGTTTTGGAACAATGCTTTTCTTTTATATAAACGTGTGAAAGAAAATAGCAAGATTATGAATAATTAATGTGAATATCTTAATGAATTCTAGTGCGACTACATGAAAATTTTTGGTTTTTCATTTTATCACAAACGTATTTCAAAACATTAGATGTTTCATTAACATATTGTTTTTATGCTGTCATTCTTTCTGTAAACTGCGTGATGTAAAAATCGTTATGCACAGGATGCAACGGTTGATACAATCAAGCCAAAGGAAGACAAAACAGACGAATCAAGCCAAAGACATTACCATGCTACTACATTTTGAACAAGAAGTTCGAATTTTTTTTACAACGTTCCAATGGAAATTCATATTTTCCTATCATAACCAGGCGTCACAAAATCTGGCATGAATTCTTTATCACTTTATGATAACAGAGGACATCCGATACGTGCTGGATGGCTTTCTTCTGAAACTAAATTAACGAATTATATCAAAATAACGATAATTAACAAAAATTAAACTTAACACGATAAGGTAAAAAGAGATTTTAAAAAGTATGACACAAAATATTGAATGTCTGCTATATTTATTTTATAGGAATACTGAAAAAATAATTTACTGAAGAAATTACTGTGCATTATATACTTTCTATAGAAAAGAAAAAAAAAAGTTCATTTTGAAACTTCCAGACTCCTTTCTACTCTGACAAGATGCTACATAACTTAAAATTACGATTATGCGTCATGAAGTTTTAGGAAGAGAGCTATTGAGATATAAATGAGTTCATTTGATATCTAAAAAGAGTCTTCAAATGTTCGTAAAAAACTGTCCTAATGACAAGCCAACGCCCTTAGCTGCATCTGCAAAGATAACTTCCGAATTCACGTCTTCTTCCGATGAAGGAAACATAACTCCTATACAAATTAAAGGAGTTACGTAAAAAAGAAAAAAAAAAGTGAGATGTTTTTCGAATCATGAAAGAAGCTGTTATAAGTTTCTACGCAGTAATAAATTAAATCTAACTTCTCGCGCATTTGCCCTGATCTAAAGCCAAATAAATTTGCGTGATCTAAAATTTTATTGCTCAGAAATGTTGGTTTCTTGTATAATAATAGGCTTACAGAAAGAAAAGAAATTTAAGACTCCCAGAGACGAAATTAGGAAAACGATAGTGGAGTATAAAAGTCAATGTATGGACTATCAAAACTTTAAAATTCTAAAGATTTGGACATGGAATAATAGCGGTGGAGATATAAAATTTTATTTGTAGTGTAATGATCTAGAGCTAGCTTATACACTGACGTCGCCAGTACAATTTAAAGTAATAATTAGATCTTTTAAGATTGTCAGTAAATATCAAAAACATTTAGATTTCATCAAAAAATCTTGCTACAACATGGAAGTCAGTTAACTAATTAATTCGCAATTTCCAATTTTACAGCAAACCATCTTATTTCGAACAAAATTCGAGTTCACTCTCAAGCCATTTGTGATAAATTGTTTTAATTTATTGCAGTGTAATGTCCATCACATTTGGAATTTTTAAGTTTTCCCTTGCATCTGACAACATCAAAGAAATAAAATTTATTACCTTTTACATTCGACAATACCAATGAAATTGGTAAGCAGAGTAATCAAATCTCCAGTTTCATTTATTACTTTTCCCTTGTCCACGTTTATCTTTTTATGCACCAATTAACCCTTATCTACCGACGATACTTAAAAGTACCGCTTTAATCACGTTTATTTCTTCACAATATCGCCGTTTATCCTCATAGTATTCACAAGAACACGGAGAATGGAGTTGCAATAACAAGCAATAAATGGCAGCTGAAGACGGAAGTTAAACTTTTTTGAATTATTAATTAAATTAAGTAATTTCAATTAATTAAAAAAGTTTTTCCTCATTCCCAGGGTTATTCCACATCAAAACTGATCTCGTGATTAAAAACAAATTCAAAAGTCGCTAGTAAGTCAATGTGGTAAATAAAGGGTTAAAATTACATCCCATGGCAGTTCGATTTTCTCCCGTAACGTATAAATACATTTTTCATTCGAGTAAACTTTTGCGATTCGGAAAAAAAATTGAAGTGTATTTCATTATTTGAAATGCAGTAATTAAGCTTGTACAAAAAAAAGTACTTAAAGAAATGTGTTTTTGCTGTACAAAGAGGAGGTTGTGGCCACTCCGCGAAAACTGGTTCAATTCTATCAGGCCAGTAGGATGAGACGAATCAATCCCTTCATTTTCGCGAGGTCGTCGCCCTAAAAACATCCGACAAGGTAAGAGATCAGCAAGGGACCACCATCGTAGAGCTAACCCCTGTGGTGTAGACAGTATCGGACACGATTTACTGAGATAAAGAATACCAATCAATGTCGGCGGAATGCTCTCAGTGAAAGATAATTGAGATAAGGCAGTGTGAACGGAATACACTTATACTATGGGAGTGTATCGTTCAGCAACAGGTGGGTGCGTGAGATCCAAAGCAAGTTTTCTCCAAATGAATTTTGCTTCATGTCAGAACAGCGGTCGATAAGGTTTCGCAATGACACGCTTCGAAAACACAATCTACCGTGATGACAGAAGCTGTCTCAGCAGAGATCGTCATCATAACTGATTGGGCATCGCTCTGTATGTTCGGTTTGATTGTCTACTGACGTCTGGCTCACATTAATTAGCCTAGGACATTAATGATCTGACAATGCGTACGTTAACACACCAAAATTGTTCATCCTGCAATTGTTTCATATGACAGTATAAAATACTGACATGCAGTACGACATTAAAATAAGCATTAGGTAAAAGTAATTAGTACATTTAATAAAAAATCTCTTACTCCAAGCCCATTTTCAGCACTCATTTCTACATTTGATATTCAAATACTACAGGGGTAACAAGATTCGTAACAATGCATCTCATATAATTATATTCCAACGTTATCGCGGCCTCCCGCCGGGATGCTGCCGCGAAAACGTAGATGTTACATCAGGATGGTCTCAATATCTTGCTTCTTTGTCAACCTGCGCTTTAATTAAATGGTAATGTGTAGGCTCGCAACATGGAGACCAACGCAATGGGGTCCCATCTTGCAGTATCTCGATATTATGACGTATAGGAGGGGTCTGATTATTTAGTTAATCACATGGACACAGATCCGGACAAGGTAATTTAAATTGATTAGCGTGCTTACTTGCTAAATATGCATCAAACAACGAACTACACGTTAGAATTTCTCGATATATTGAAAGATGTATTGATTTATGTCGTCTGCGGAGATTTATAAAAATGGTTATTTCAATCGAGTGGAAAGTACAGATATCATAACATTGCATTTTATACCATCAGAATTCAGAAACAGAGGCTTACTATGTTACATAGATGCAGCCGAAGAACTCACACAATCCTGAATACGAATTATGTCTTGTTCTCAACCAGGAGTGGGGTCAGAGTGTGCCCGACAGGGGAGGCACGACCTGCTGTACGGGGGGAGGGGTGTTATGAAATTGGTCTCAAATTTTAGCCAGATCTTCATTTATCTACTAGTTGAATACCCCGTTGCGTGAACGGGGGTTCCCCGACAGGGGGCCTGCGCCCCCCCAGGTCCCCACACTGGCGCCACCCCTGTTCTCAACTAGCGGTTATCGAGTCTGTTGATGCACATGTAAAACATGCCAAATAGTCACAGAAAGTTTGGAATCCAACGCACATCTTGCTTGATGAGGGGGAAAAAACGCCATGTACCAACACATAGACGTAAGACAATGCGCATTTAGTTGTTATATGATTTTATTATTATTTTATGTTTATTTTGTCATGTGATTGTGATGTCAGGTTAATTGATTCCATAACAAAACTGGTCGATCAAAGGTGCGGTCATGCTGGTTGCGGGAAGGTTTCTTTTGTGTCTACAACACGAATATATGGATTATTAACAAAAAGAAATTTTCTAAGCCCATTCGTATTTCACAAACGTAATTAGACTTGCATGACTGACCATTGAATGAATCATTACAAATGGCCACCTATAAAAAATAAAAGCAACACATCTCAAAACACGATCAATGATTGTGAACAGATACATTTTTTGAAACAGAAAGTAACTGAATCGTCGATTACAGAAACCACACGAGTTAATTTTTTTTAAAATTGCTCTTATGTTTTATTTTTACATTCAGAGGTATTTGTATAAAGACAGAAGAAATTACAATAGCTAAGTAAAGTCAGATTATAGGTATGGAAGAGTTTTCTGTTTTGTTTATTTGCATTAAAAGGCGGTGACTTAATTCCGGTGTAATGATTAGTCAATGGAATCTTCAAAGCGGAAGTCCAAAAGCCCAGCAAATGCAGTCAAGGTTTTTAATGTAAGAAAACAAAACAGAAAACTCGCCCATATAAAATCTACAAGAAAAAAATTAATCATTTATTTAAAAAATTAATTAGTTTTTTAAAAGCTCCCAGCATTTTGATATTACTGACTCATGCGGTTTCTGCAACCAACGATTCAATTGTATTTAACATTTTATTAATGAATTAAAAATGCATCATATGAAATTCAACATCGAATTTTATCATGAGCGGTGCCAATATTGTTTTCATGGAAATATTGCTACGCGCTTGAATTTTAACACTATGGTGTTTCATAAGGCTGGCGCACTTTCTGAAAATTGCGTGATGCAAGAAGCAAAAATCGTTCTACAGAACAGACCACTGGACCTAGAGTTACCGAATTTAGTATGTAGTTACTTCTTGGGTAGAAGGTGGTCATTAAGAAAGGGTTTTTCAAAATTTTAATTAAATATTCAATTAATTAAAAATTAATAGAAATTTTTAAGTTTTCTCACAAAACGTCTGAGCATAATATCGCACAAAAACCATTTTTACACCCTTTCAAGACTGGCTTAAAAAAATGCACTGATTTGAATGTGCTTACATGTTCCGCCAGTCTTGAAAAGGTGAAAATTTAAAAAAAATTAGTTTTTCAGTGATAATTCCATTTCTGTTCGATTTTCTTTTTAATTTTAATACATTTTTCAAAACTGGATTTAAATAGAATTTTGTAACAAGGTTTTTCCTTTATATAACCGCGTGCAACAAAATACAAGATTGTGAATAATTCATGTGAATATTTTAATAGTTTTCATGCCACTAAGCAAAAATAAATATTAGATTTTTTTTAATGTATTACTAAAAAATGCTTTAACACATTTCAAAATATTGGATTTTTTTAACATAATGTTTTTAGACTGAGATTCTTTCTGTAAATTACGTGATGTAAAAATCGATATGCACAGAATGCAACGGCTGATGCAATCAAGCCAGACAAAGACAAGACGAATCGCGTCCAAAACATTATCATGCTACAGTGTTTCGAGGTTCAAATTTCTTTCTAATTCCAGTTATTTCTGGTATTTCTTCAGTTTTCGGTTATTTTTAATGTTTTACGAATCATACGACAATATCTGTTTCACATTCCATCTTTTACCCAATTCTAATATGTATTACTAGCAGTACGCGCACGCGTTGCCCGTGACATAATGACTTCAAGAAAATAGAAAAAAACCCAGAATGACATAAAATAAAGTTTTGAAAACTAAACCAAAACATATAGGGAAGGTCGGGTAGTATCGGACACCTTCGGGTAGTACTGGACCTCCTACATTATAAAATATTTTTACAGCGCAGTTGCACCAGATTATATTCCATACAAAACTTTAATGTTCTATGAAAGGACATTTTAACACACAAGATAAAAATATCAATCGTTTTTTCACACTTTTTATAGTCATTACATTTTTATCAATTTTACTTCTGGCGGATTGTATCGGACATGAAAAATACATGCAAGAAGATAATTACTTTTGGTTCCACAGCCAATTTTTTATTATTAGGCAGAGTTATTTTTGAGAAATTTATAAAAGTACAAATTACAGATTTTAAAATTAGGTTAATACGTGATAAGAAAGAGGTATAAATCTGAAAAATTAAAAAGTTATCAGTCTTTGAAAACTTAACAATTCGTTTTAAAAACAAATGCAATATATGTTTACATTTTTTTGATAAAATAAACATCACATTCATAAAACAGGTTGTTTCCTTCAATATCGGCGCAATTTCCGTGAACCCAGCCTTCACAAATCCGACATTGAATCCAGTCTTCTTCAAAGGTTTCAGCACAGATGATGCAGTGAGTCTCTTCGCCTCTTTCTCTTTTCTTCTTCAGATTTTAGTTCCATTTTTGCTTTCATTTTCAAGTCTTCTTTGGATGTTCGAGGTGTAATCAGTTTTGATCTTTTTACCTGAACTGATTTTTTTCCTTTTACTCTCTTTATTGAAACTGCTAGGAAGTGGAGATATCTCCTCTAAAATATCTTGAGATGCAGCTGTTTTGGGAAAATCCTCAGAGGTAATTGTACTGCTATCATTTTCCAAGACTGTTGGAACTTTCTCCATCTTCTCGTCTGCTAACCGGGCAAGCTCAAATTTGTGCTAGATGTGGCAGAATCATTGTGTCCGATACAACTCAAAACATCGGTTACAACATACGTATTAGTAGGCCTAAGGAGATGTACGGCCTACAACTTTAAAGATAATAAATGTTGTTTTCAACAATAAACCAACTTATAGTCACTTTCAGGAAAGCTATGACAACCTGAAGTTATCTTCGTTCACTCGAAAAACTGTTGAAAAAACTAAATTTTTTGCCACGTGTGAAGAACACTGCCGTTTGACCAAGTTTGGCGACGTGTGAACTTTCAATCTTCACCCAACACGCTGGTGTCTTGACAGGTCTCGCCTCCCAAAGCAAATGTAAGAAATAACGCATGTCCGATACTAACCGATATTCCTTTAATATATATATATATATTTAAAGTCATATCTTAATATCCAAAATGAAAATTATCAGACATGTCTATACTGCAATAGTTTAAATTTTTTTAATTATACAGACTATAAAATATATTCTAAGAAATAAAAATACTAAATCATATAATCCTAATAAATAAAAATACTAAATCATATAATTCTAATAAATAAAAATACTATATATATACTAAGAGCATATGGAGAATTAGAACATGTATAATAAAACTGTTATATTCAAAAACTATTGAAAAAAAACCCCAGAAATTTGGAGTTTTCAACAATGAAATTGGTTGCACATCTTTGGATGTGCTAATAAAACCGGTTAAATCGATTTTGTTGTACTATATATACACAAAACATACAAGAAACAAAAAATAAAAAACATACAAAAACAATAAATAAAAAACATACAAGAAACAAAGGACAAAAAAGGAAGACAAAAATTTAATAATTTGAAAAATATCATGGCAAGCCGTTCGTCAGGAAGAGAAGCCCGCCTATGATATTAATAAGTGCATTTTTCTGCTAACGACATATGGAAAAACGTAAACATTTGTCATTATCCCCTCAAAAAGCATAAACAATTCAAAATGGAAAAATTCTGGAATAAAAGACAAATACAATGATGAAGAAGATTTAAAAAATCGAAAGCTAAAATCTTTTTAAAAAGTAATAAACTAAATAAAACTTTCTAAATCATCTTCATTGTATTTGTCTTTTATTGAGTAAGAGTTCACTTTCGCTTGGTACCGCCAGCCAATCGGATCGTACAAATGCATGCTGGGAACTGAAAGTAACCTTGGGTCGAAAGGTTCGATTCGGATCTGCGACAAAAAAATGTTTGAACTGATCAATAAAAAAAAAAAAATAGAAAATCGGAGAAAAAAGATATTTTAACCATTCTTGTTTTAAAACGGGGATAAATATTCCAGTTATTACCTCAAAAAATTGAAAATGATAGCGTTATTAGAACGTCGGATGCGACAAAATAAGAAATGAGAGTTAAAAATATTAAGGAAAAGCGACTATTTAAAAATTTCTCAAAATTCAGTAAATTACGTTAGAAATTCAAAGCAAACTTCATTAGAAGGAAAATCGTTTCTTCTATCCGATGGTGCATCTATTTTTTTTCCAACGATTATCAGAAACTATACTCTGGACGAAAATGTGTGAACAATCACCCAAAACGACACAAAACATTAAATAAAAAATGTCTAGATTAAATTTTAAATTCGGGCTTCGAGGTGCATTGAGTCACCATTATACTACCTGTCTGCCAAATTTCATAGCTGTAAGTGCGATAGATTCGTCTGGACATCGCACGCACACAAACATTACTTTTTACAAGTATAAAGGATTTGCTAAAAACAAAATTCAAGAATTCGAAAACAACATATTACCCGACTGAATGCGGAGATTTTAGCGCAATAAAAATTTTAAAAAGTACAAGCTCAAAACGTTCAATATATCATCATTTTCCCTTATAGCGGGAGAACTGACATTTGAAGTATCCCTTAAAACAAAGAATATTACATGCCCGTGTTAATAAAAGAAAAAGTAGACCACAAACCAACCAACGCACAGATGAAAAATTTGCTTAACATGAATGAATAAAACATGTCTGAGTATCTCTACACGTGATAACCGCGGTGAAAAAAACAAATGAGGGTGACAACTGTCTGATTATAGTAATTATCTTCCTCGTCATTTACTCGAAATGGATAGTTAACTAGCACAGAGAACACTGTATGGCCACCATCTGTGTGGACTTCTGATGAATGGAGAGTCTGGACACCGAAAAAACCAAATAACAGAAAGAATATTTAAATAAAAAACATGTCTCCTCTGTTCCATTGACGATTAATCTTCGAACAGAAATAGTATACAGGCTTCTGCATTGCATTTCCGGAGCAAAGGGTAACACGAAACGAATGGATTCGATATAGTTTTCTTGTAAAACATAATTATGGCAAGAGGTGCTTGACTTATTGCTATTTTTTAATTTATTTCATACTTAACAAAGAATGTTTTGTAGATGGGTCAAAGAGTTGAAGTGAGATGTAAAAGAGAAATGCACATACAAGATACACAGATAAAGCCGTCTCGCAACTATAATGGTAACAGATAATGTGGAAAAAATCATACTGGTAATGACTGTAATAGTTTTTGTTTAACCTTTAGGCTACGGGGACTTAAACCAGAAGAACTTCGTTGAATGTGGAGAGTAAAATCCTCCCTTGTATCTGGTACAGTAGTTGTACCGACCCGCATTCAAAGGTAAAAAATTCTTTTTGTTAAATAATTATAAGTAGCATATACAAGGTTGGTAAAAACAGATTTTCAAACAGAACTTCAACGTGTCGATTGACAATTAGTGTTGTATTCGAAAGAAAATATGTATCAGAAAATGGATATGATATTTTATAAAAGAATACTACCAAGATTATAGTTATAATCATCACATTAAGTATTTGTTTATACACTGGACACATACAACGGGTAAAAACAGCCTCCGAACGATGATGTAAATTTGAATAATACATTGAAATTTCTAAAATGCCTCCTGTCCGTGGAGAAATTTGATTGGTAATAAGATGGAATCAACTACGCAAAATATATTTATGCTAAAAATTATCAAAAATTTTACTGCATCAGTTTCATGAACTCAAAAATAAACACTAAGAAGGAAAATAAAAAAAAAGTTACGCCAAGAGTAACTTCGTTATTAACACCGTGAAAATAATTCCAAGTTCTGAGTGCAAAGGATTAATTTAGAATCTTTAAAACACGATTCCGTAAAAATGTAAGCAGTTTTTAGTTTCATTAAATTGAAAATGTGTGCAGCAATACGATAATCAATAAATTAGCCAAATGGCGATTAATTTTTAGGCCAAAAATTCACAGAAATTGCTAAAAACTGATGTCACTTATTCAGCTTATAATAAATTACTACATGACCTGAAGAAATCCGATCATAAACTGCGTAATGGAAAGCCAAAGGCATTCAAGCATACAAAATAATTCAAAAATTGCTGCAATTAAATGGGCGATTTTTAATCTCAATTTTAAAATTCCAGTTCAGTTTGTGGAAAATGGATAAAATAAGCAAAGTTTAAAGGATGTATCGTAAAGACGAAGTCTTGAGTTAATCCAAAGCAAGAGAAAGCAGAATTTGAAGGTTTCAAAATAACGTGAAAAAAAGTGCTATTTAGTTTGACAAACCACTTCTTTTCACAGCGGCGGCGAGTTGGTCGGGCAGTCGACCCCTCTACTTTTTGCCGGAAAAATTAAATTTTTATTTTAGTTTAGCTACCTAAAACAAGGAATTATCTAAAAACAATAGTGATCAGGAAAACCAGTTAATTCTGTAGCTAAATTTTTAAATTTTGTTTTCTATCTCCTATACTTCTCAGTACTTTAAGCTGTCTATAAATGTTTTGCCCCCCCCCACTCTTACTTATCCCCAATCGCCGCTACTGTCTTTTTACAATTGAGTCGAAAATGTACATAGGTCGTTGAAATGGAATAACAATTATATAATACAGGAAGGAGATAATGGTGATGTGTTGAAATCCTTCAAGAGTTGTGAAACTAAAATTGATAACAGATAGCGTAGATAAACATATGCATTCGCGTTTTTTAAAATAAATGCTTATTATATTACATGTAAACTCAACCTGGGATCAATCTTTATCTTTTAAGATCGCATGTCTCACGGACACAGCTTGAATTTTGAAGTTGTTATAAAGAGCAACAATTACTTCAATCATATCCATAGTCACCTAACTTGAATCCAATAAAGTATGTGTGGAATAAAATCGATTGTGAGGTAAAAAACTACATATGAGGAGGAAAGAAATTTCGCGAATTAATATACTAGAATTGTCGAATAAAATCGCTTAAAATAAACAAAATTATTAATTGTAACTCCGATTGAATGCGCAAGAAAATTAATAAAAGTCCTAGATTAATTTGGTTCACGTTATTTTGACCATACGGAAACTTTTGGGGTCTCGGTTTCGTTAGTTAAGTATTCAATCTTAAATGAAAGAATATTTTTATTTAAATTTTCAGTTTAATTGCTATAAATATATTCTGTGAAAATTACAATAATTAAGATAACACAAGATTTTCCGCTCACGAAAATGTGGTTGTCAAATATGCTGCATTTCATATGATACCTTGCAACGAACGGAGACTTTTTATTTTCATTGTACACAAACTAAAGTAACGCATCGTTTATATGCCTTTCAAGGTACTGACATAAAACGTCATATAAATGAAAAAAAGTATAATCGAAACGAATTACAATGCATGCGAAAGAATCGGGACTGTGACGAAACGACGTATAAATGAGAAACGTATAAACGCTGCTTTACTGTAGTTTTTACAGTCAGAAGTTTATCTCCTGGGTTAACTCCAAATAGTATTCCTTCGAAATTTTAAAAAATCAATCAATATAAAATTAAAAAGTTAAGATACAAACAGAAATATAAGGTTACAGTTAGTTATTTGAACATAATTTGTTTTTATTATCCAAAGATCTGTACTTTCGCGAGAAAAAATAAATAAATAAATAGAAATGAAAAACGGAAAGCAAAACTTTTAGCCTAAGGGCAAAACATTCCACTCATTCTTTACAATCGCGGTCCACTTATTAGTCTAGAGTAAGACAATATTGCAGCAATTAAACAATAACGAGATAAGTTCGTTCGGCCATTATAGAAAAGTAATTATTCCAAGTGCTTTGGACAATCATTTTAGATTTATGATTAACATACAATGAGATTTCGTTTTTTAATTTTCGTTGTGACGTTCTTGTTATTATCTAGAAGTCAAAGAAGCCGACTATTCATAAATTCAAATATTAACGAAAAGGAAAATGTAGATTGCGAGTCATAAAGAAAGTAAATCTGATAAGTAAATATTTAAGTCTTCTTTTAAATGTCAAAAGTTACTTTCTTTTTATGTAAATACTTTTTTATAATTATGTGAATATTTCATCAAATTTATAACACATGAAAATCCTATAATTGTTTATGGTATTAAGAAAAGACAAATAAATTCAAGAAAAATTGAAGATTTGGACTTCTTTCTTGGAAGAAGTTTCCAAGGGCCTTTGAACTTTCACGAATCTTCAAAGCTCATGTTACACAACAGAAAGGAAAAAGATAAAAAGCAACTAGAAACAAGAATATAATTCTTAAGATACTTACAGACAAATTCAAAAAAAGGAAATTTATACAAGCTGATTAGCTAATCTGTTTTCCAAAAATTATCTTTTATTGCACACACTTTATACATTATTAAAGTACACAATGATGTAATAAATTTGATTATAACAAAATATTTTTTGTTTCCTTAACATTAAATAACTTTCGCATATAAGCACAAAACAAAAGTGGTTACAACAAAAAGTGAAAAAAAAACATGTTTGTCTTCACCAAACTATTGTTTTACAATTTAAAAAAAAGCATGAAATATCACAGATTAAACAGAAGAATAAAACTTCTAAAAATTAAAGAAAAAATAATTAAAGAAATTATTCCAGATAAACATTCAACAAAAGGAAAAACAAGTTGCATAATTTTCTGATATTAAAGCATACAGTTAGGAATAAAAATCATGAATTTTTAAAATTTTTATTTTAAACAAAACCTTCAAAATTTCAACATCATACTCACTAATTACATTTATACGTAGGATAAAATTAGAAGGAAATGATTCTTGGGCCTAGATATATTTTATTTTAATTAAATATGATAATCTGATGTCGTACGCAAATAATCTTTTAAAGGAGTTTGAAACGATTTTCATAAAATTGAAATGTTTAAACGCGATATATTAGTTGGCCAGTGACTAACAGAGACTCAGATAACTATTTCAAGATAATGATATAATTTTTTCTGGTTAAAACCACAAGTCTTTTTTGTTTCACAATGCAATTAACCACATTGCCCAATTATCTTATTACGGATAGGTGTGGATATTTAATTGCTGTATTCAAAGAATGGCTTGCATAAGATTATTTTGTACACAAAATTGGTATTCAAAAGATATTCTTCAAAAACTGGGGGGGTTAAATTTTATTCACTCTCGATTTCCGGATTCAAGATAAGGCTGAGTAAACAAAAATTCTAGAGTATGAGAAGTTTTGCTTAATTAGAAGTAATGCCCAAAACAATATAATAGCATTTTAGGATTAATAAATGCACTTTATTTTAATCCATCTACAATAATTAATGCTCAGTAATAAATCAGTATGTTTTAAATAATATCCTTATATTTCCTCACTTTTCCTAAATTTATTAGTCTTTAAATAAGCATATTCAGGGATGTTAAAGCAGGTTAACATCCTGGAAAATGTAAATATAATTTTTACCAAATTAAAAACGGAATTGAAAAACAAGCGTATTTAGAGGCAAAAATTAATACTATTTAAAAATTTTAAGCCAGAATATATTTTATACACCCGAAGGCTTTTTACATCGCAAACTTTAATTCTTCTCAGAAGATTGACATAGTATTACAAATCTGATCGCCGGACAAGCATTTTATGAATCTGCATGCAGTTATCACATGGCTCTGATGTCAGATGATTATACTTAACCATTCAGAACTTAATGTGAGAATAAGCCACTGCGATGTTACGCAATTGCGCGAACTACTTCAAAACATAGCCGATTCTAACCAAAATAGGGAATGAACGAGGAATCTGTATCTAAGTGACACACAAACATTTATTTGCATACAAGACTCAACTCATTAACTGTCATTTAATTAGGCAGGCAACAAGTTCTGGTGACGGCGACACTTTTATTTTAACTGCAACTGGATGAAAATGTCATGTGCAAATTATTGTATCGAGCCAATTAGAAAAAAATACAAACAAAAAAGAAAATGAAAGCGCAATGCATGCCTACCATTAAAAAAAATCACCCACAATTCAGATTAAACGTGAAAGGACAACGTAGGCGGAAAATTCTACGAAAAAAGCTACTTACTGAAATTTAAATAGGCATAGTTAAATTAACACTTATTAAAATGAACTTTAAAATAAAATAATGAATTAATCTAAAATTAACTTGCATCAGGTTGACTAATATTCAATTCATTTCAAAGAGAAGCAGATTACAACCGAGTTTTTATCGAACAATATAAAAAGGAAAAAAATCGATGATAAATTCGAATACATAGTCTCGAGATTTCATTTTATTTGCCATTTCATTCCATTTGCCAAAAAAAAAAAAAAAAGTTACAACTTAAACAAGTATCGATATATCCTTTGCCGAGGGAAGTAGGAACGGCAGACAAAATTCTAAAGCTATCAAATTACCAATTGGTGAATAAAATGTCGTTCAAATATATCTGATAAAATAAAAACGAACAAAAAATAAAATTTCGAATCGAAGAATTATATAAATATTACGACAAAAATGTTCACCAAATCGCAATAAATTTCACCGAAATACACGAGCTGAAATGTGTCAACACTGCCAGCCAATCCTCACACTTTAGGTTTATCGCCGTAAGTTATCTGAATTCTCAATCTTATTCTATCCATAGAAGAACCACTACTGTTCTTCCTACTGTCACACATTGTAATGAGTACACAATTCGCCTACTCAAACCGTGCTTGATTGCAAACAAGTCATGAGATTTTTCCTTTTCTTCTTTTTCTTTTTAATCTTCGGGCGCAGTTGATAAAAAATAGAATAAAAGTCCCATTACGAATACGAGAAAAATTCCTTATCTTCGAATATGACGTAGAGAATGCGGTGTAATTTTTTTTGTCCTTATCCTTGATATATGATTAGACTTGACGATCAAATAATTGAAATAAAAGTCTGTTCTCACTTCGTTTTATTCATTCCTATAACGTTTTTCCCGCGTTTTTTTCTTTTCTTCTTTTCCACCATTCTTAGCCTGTTCACGTTTATGCCAATAACTGCATTGTAGTAAAAGTTGTGCGTCAGTTTTTAACCATTATTTGTAGCTGTTAGCAGCACATCATAAATCACTCGTCAAAGGGTTTTACAGATAAAATATGGAAACAAAAAAGGTTTTAGAAAATTTTACTTTTGAGTAACACATAAATCATAAAATGATGCTTAAAAGACTAATTTTTTATTAAACTTTTTGAATGAAAACTGAATTAAAGGAAAAGTGTTTGAACAGTTGCTCTGATTTCTCTATTACAGTTTCAAACGATTTTCTGTTGAAAGGACTTAAAAAATACTGGACCGTCGGAATATTTCACCCAAGGATTGATGGTGTGATTGTCTTTGAAATAATTACAAATTTTTCAGTACTAAATTTATTTAGTTTTGTAATTTAAAATTTATTTACACCAGTCTTAGGATTTTCCTAGACGCTGAACACAAATAATACATGATTTATTAAATGATACTTATAAAATTAAAAAAAGCATTACAATCCGTAAAGAAGTATGGTAGACAAAAAAAACGATGCTATTTAACCAATAAATTCAAGACAATAAATGGCCTACCAACCAAAAAATAGAAGTTATTATTTATTTTCCTAACTATGATGCAAATTTGGATTCATATCGTAACTCCAAAACCTTGATGTCGATCTTATTAATAAATTTAATTTAAGTATAGAATACTTTTTTATTATTGATACATGGCAACATACAGTACATTACAAAACTATCTCCAAAAAGAATTACTCTTCTTCGCCTAAAAAATATAGTGAAGACTTCGACAAAAAATGTTATATGATTTTAATGAAAAGCGTTTTAAAAAAATCGAAAATGATTTGCTGCAACTATTTCTACTGAAAAAAGCAAAATAAAATAAGCTTTTTCATACACAAAAATGCTGTCAAAAACGAATGTAATTTTCTCAGTCAATTTTTAACGCCCACTTAAATTTGCAAAATCACATAAGCACGCACTACGATTATCTGTTGATGACGAATATTTTAATGAAACAATGACAAAATTAACATCCTTAACCAGAAAATTTATAAGAATGCGTAATATACAAGTGCAGCATTATTCTATTTAAGAATAAAAAGAAACATCTAAATTATAATAAAATATTCAAGTAATTTAAATTTAGCTTTTGGACTTCCAAACTGAGGTAAATGAAACGTACGATTCGGATTATAATCACATTGCAAGTTCTGTTTGGCTTAAATAGATGAAGTGCAATAATTCAAAGTTGATCAACATCCATACGCATTTTTTTAAAGAGATTTTTATCATACCAAGTTCCTACAAATTCGATCAGAGCAGGATAAAAATCATCAATGGAAAGTTTTAACTTATTAATTTTTTTTACATGGAAAGAAGTCAGGTTTGCGAGTGAAAAATTGCCACTGCTAAAGCTACGAAACTGGCAAGATTTGTAGGTGGATCAAACCGCCGCCGACGTCATTAAAACGGGAATTTTCAAAGCAGATTTTTGATAAGAGGTCTTTCTGACAAACGCGATCTGTTCGTAATAAAATTATAAAAAAGATCACAGCGGTTTCTTTTGAATGTCATTTGTATGGCAGTGTGGGGGTGGGGGGAGAACTTGAAGCGATTTCGCAGAATTTTAAAATATAGCGCCAAGACTCGTTCACTCTTAGCAGCAGAGACTTTTGAAAAGCGAGATTTTTTTTAAGTAGTATTTACATTTCATAATTAACACTTGCATGCCTTCTCCATTTATAAGAAACTCTTCTGACATTCACTGACTTCAGAACCTTGTCAGGGTTATAGTCATAAGAATTTTCAATATTATTTATAGCAAGTAAACTTTTGTATTTAATTTCTTCGAATTCTATATAATATGACACCTTATCTATAAAAACTTCGTTAGTCTGTTTGGTTGGAGCTGTTATGGCCTATTGAAGTTAGTGGAAAAGTAAACTTCAGTGCTTCATATATTACCTATGAAAGATATGAACTATTCAAGAAAGAAATTTATAAACATAATAATATTCATTCAATTTGAATGAACACAGTGGGTAAAAAAGGTTTCCGTACGGAAACCAATGCTACGAATAAATTAGAAATTTCTAATCTTTTATTCATACCCTCAGAAACTACTGAAATATGCTTAATTTGAGTCTTTAAAATGAGTTTATAATAAATGTCTGCCTTTGCAAAACGTGTCAATTGTTTTAATTGAAATATTTAGGAGATATTACGAAATGTAAGGCAAAAAAGTTTCCGTACGCAATATGAAAATTATTCCTGAAGTCTTCTATAACTGACCTAAAGTAAATTTTCGAAACTTGAGCGTACCTATGTGTTATGAAGGGATGACAGCAACAGTTGTTAAATTCTAGGTTGTACCTAATCGTATTAAAAAGTTGTTCCTAAAACTATTCCTAAGTTGGTGGTTCAGTTGAGAAATGATGGATCATCTATGAAAAAAATTGGTAAAATCGTTAATTAATTGACGACTGCAGTATAATATATTACTGAAATATACCGTGAGCTTCAAACATTTGAGCATAGAGATCGATCCCAAAGGTCTTCGAAGCTAAAACTTGCTTGCATCCAAGAACATGGGTAAGGCTCAAGATAATCCACAAATAAGTGCCCCTCAAATCGCAGCTAGGCTGATTACAACATTGAAGGTGACACCTCAAACGGTGAGAAGGTGAGAAATGCCATTATAAAAGCAGGTTACAATGGACGTGCTGCCCATAAGAAGCCTTGTATAAATCTCTGTAACGGAGAAAGCGCCTCGAG
Source organism: Araneus ventricosus (assembly GCA_013235015.1). Classification (NCBI taxonomy): domain Eukaryota; kingdom Metazoa; phylum Arthropoda; class Arachnida; order Araneae; family Araneidae; genus Araneus; species Araneus ventricosus. The sequence goes on along the minus strand of BGPR01001050.1, from coordinate 194,862 downwards.
TTTGCAAAGAAGCATCTAAGTTAGCCCTTATTTTTCTGGGAATCTGTCCTTTTTAAAGAAGAATCAAAGTTTAGTATCCATAGGTCAAATTATGGTCTGGATAAAACCAAATCAATAAATGCTAACTAAGAATTTATGTGAAACTCTCAAGCACGGTGGTGGAGGCGTTATGGTGTGGGTATGTATGTGTTGCTGGTGTCTGCAATTTATGTCTTATATATATTATGAAGAAATATGGATAGGTATATGTATCATAACATTCTAAAGCAAAATGTTTTAACTAGTGCAGAAAAATTGTCCTTTGGAACTACATTTACTTTCCGTCAAGACAAACATCCTAAACACACCAACAAGATTTGTCCAGAATGGTGCCTCTATCATGTTAAACAGCAATTTTATGATCCGCCCCAGTCTCCCGACTTAATCCACATAGAACATTTATGGGAAGAAATCAGTCTCGAGCTAAAAAAAAATATGACATTTACAACAAGGTCTAACTACAAAGTGCCATTCAGGGCATTTAAAGCAACATTTCCCCGAAACAACAAAAAAATACTAGTAAGATTCATACCACAACATTTGAGAGTAGAAATAAAGGCCTAAGGAGGGTGTCCGATCATTAAATATAACTTGGTTAATATGAAAAGATCTTTTCATAAACTATATAAAATACAGTAAGGAAAATTTTTGTTCCTCATTAGTGGCATTTGTTTCTTCAAATTTATTTTTTTATTATGTCAATATTTTTTCTTTATAATACTCATAAATAATATATGCATTTGAGTTGAACCAATTTGTTAACTTTCATTTTCTTCACCAAAGATTTTGTGTGACAAATTAAGCTTTTATTTCTGGATACAGCTGCGTACGGAAGTTTTTTTTACCCACTGTATATGACTTCGCTTACATACGTTATTAATTTTTTCCCTCAAGTATTATAAATTTATCACGAATTTTCCTCCAAACATTTAACAATTGTTGACAATAAAAGATTCTACGATTCCAGAACAAAAAAAAAAAAACAGGTTCAAAGAGTTATAACAAGCTGTCTGCAGAAAAACTTGTTAATCTCGAACATCTTGGATATGAAAAAAAAAAATAAATAAATAAATGAATCAAGATGGAGTTTATCATATGCAAATAAAAGTAGTTTTCTTTATAACTTCAAACATTGTGCACTTTAACTGAAATAGAAGTTTAGTGGTGTAGAAAGGGCAAACTGTGCTCAGGGTATAAAATTAATTCTTCGCACCCATATCCTTGTCTTATTCTTTGACTTCTAGCTTAAGAAATGTAAATTAAATGCAAAAAAGCTGATTTCTAGGCGCCCAAAATGGCTGAGGCTCGAGGAACTTATATTTTCCTCTCCTTTGTCCATCTTTCGCTAGGTTACAGCAGAATTTAGTTTTGATGTTTTTAGCAAAGTATTTTTCAAAGTAGAATGTATAAAAAAATATCTTTTGATTTTATATCTATGAAGCTAATCAGATCTTTTAAAGCTAATTTGAGTTGGTTTTTATCCAACTAGATCATTTTACGATTAGCTATAAAAATAAATAAAACTATAAAATAAGAAATTGATCAGAAAAAAAGTAGCACATACACTAAAGACATTTTCAACACAAAATAATTTTTTTAACAGAACAAACAACTTTTAAAATAAAATAAGCCCATACAGTTCTCTAGAATTTCTTTACCAAATATGCACAATTATAAAAATCTCATTTTTTTAATTTCATAAAAATGAGTTTCTTTTAATAACACTTTGTTTCATAACGTTTTAAACACCCAGACGTGTTTATGATACCTAATTAAATAATTCGTAAACTAGTGCAACTACAATCATGACTGGTCTACCAATGTTATGAAATAATATAAATACGTGAATGATTTACGGATCTTGCGTTGAAATCTGAATTCAAACAATAAGTTAACTGTCTCAATAAAGCAACCAAAAATCCCAATTTTATTTAATCACAATTCTGGAAAGAAAGAAATAACCGCAAGAAACGCATTGACAGAATTATCTGTGATAAAATGAAGGGTTGGAATCGGTAAGTTGATATCACTTCATTAAAATTGTCGGCGCAAAGCAAGTCACGTAATGATGACTGGAATAAATAATTTCTTAATTCAATCAAATTAAAAAATGAAATAAAAAAACCTTGACGAATGTGATTTTATAGCTGCAGACAACCGTCATGCTATCAGCACAGCTGAAGGCTAGAACACGGATTGTTCTGTCTTTCATTCGTTAATGAAGGATTGCCATTTTTGTTTCACATTTTTTATTTTTTGATGCCTTTTTTTCGTCGCATGTCGACATCGCTTTTGGAGTGTTTACGGAAGCAGGCATATTCATTGGAACGTTGATATACATGAAATGAAAAGAAAATTCTTCTTTCAAGCATTAATTAACAAGCATTTATCAAATAATTTCATAAATTAAGTGCAGCTTAAATGATGGGTAGCAAGAAAAGAGACAGGCAAGAAAAAAATTGGCTATAGCTGATGATGAAACTAGAAATGCAAATTCAAAAAATAAATAAAATTAATTTATAATTAATCGAATTAAAAGGATACACCTTGAAATCAAAATTAATTGCTTTCTTTTAAAATGATGAGAAGGATATTTTCAATATTTTAGTGCGAGTGAATGATGCACGAAAGTTAATTAGATTTAACTAAATTTATGAGCTAACAAGAGAAGTTGACACATGGAAACTTCAGGATATGCTGTATGGAATGCTTTATCATTAATAGTGTTTTAAAAGAACATTCAACAGAACATTTCATATTATTATCATTACTACATGTTACTATTTCTAAATTCCATACATTTTCTTCTTACAGCATATTAATAAATTAATCTTCGGAGGTTTTTTTTCTTTTTTTTGTATTTTTATAAAATAAATTGCCGAATATGAAAGCATTTTTGAATTATCGGAATGAATGACAAAACAAATCAGTAATTATTGCATTCAGAACCATTGTTTCATTATCTAAACAAAGCGAAAAAAAGTCCATTCAAAAATTTATTACACTTTTTAAATCAAAGTCTAAACCTATTATTATTACTTCACTGAAGCTCTCCTTTTCTTCGATTTTTTAAAAACAAAATATCAGCAAACTGTGAAATTATCATATGCTTATTCCCAGTTTCATATGATAATTTGAATGACATCGTCAAATTATTTATCTCTGAATACCACACATTTTTGTTAAATTCATTCGAGTGAATGAGTATACAGTTTTTAAATCTTAATATAAATAAAAGTCATTGTGGCTATGTATGTGGGTATGCATGTGGCTATGTATGTGGGTATGCATGTGGCTATGTATGTGAGTATGCATGTGGCTAAGTTCCACATCTCCTCCTAAACCAACGGACTGTTTCCAACCAAATTTTGCACACTTATTATTTAAGACCAGGGGAAGACACTTATGAACTTTTCAAAGTCCAAAAGTTAATTAACCAGTCAGTTAATTAGAAATTAACCGAAACCGTTTTTCCGCCGTAACTTCGGAGCAAATTGTCAGACAAAAAATATTTTTATACCATCTTAAAGTTGAAATATTACCTTCTCAATGATACGAATTTTATATCTATAATATTTTTCCTTCAATTTTTATTAATTTTTTAAAGTTTAATAATTGTTAATTACGTGCAGACGATTTTGAAATAATGCAAATTTATAGCTACTCCGTCGCTAGGCAACGGTTAGACTTTGAACTAATTTACCTTTTTATTTCTGAAGTTTTTGTTTATTTTTATAAATATGTTTTATATAAGACGAGAGTCAACCGTCAACTTTTGAAAGCTCTAAATTTTACTAAAATTTCAGTTAATTGGAAATTAAGCAAGATTTTAGCATTTTCCGTGATATTTTTCGAAAATATGTATTATTTCACAAAAACTATTTGTACACAAATTTAAAGTTAAAATAATATCTTTTCATGACACAATTTTCATTCCCGTTCAATTCGATGTCCTCATTATAATTATTTTTCAAAAATTAAATTGTGTATAAAATTTACAATACTTTTTTTATTGGTGAAGAACAAGAATACATAAGAACTGTTGCTAGATCACATTAGAAGAATTTTGTATGAAGACTAATTTTATTTTTTAAATTCATATTTATTCTAACGCTTTTTCTCAATGAAAAATTACTGTATAATTGTCCCAAAACAACCGTTAAAATCTTTCTTATACTGCAAGATTTATACTCATGTCAATAAACTTGAAACCCTCCAGAACTCTATACTCCGAATACTGACTGACGCACCTTGGTTCATACGCAATAAAAATATCCTCCGTGATCTAAAAGTAACCACCATCAAAGATTTTTTCAGTAGACTAGCAATTAATTTTTTCAGTCACGTCGACAATCACACTAACCCCGCCATTAGATCCATCCCAACGTACGATCCTACGCTCCCCCCCCCCCCAAAAAAAAAGCGAAGACCTCGCATCCTTCTTATTACAGGTCACCAGTAAGTAGCATGGAAACAACGCTCCAGTCCTAGCAGGCCTGCCAGAGTAAGTACCTACACCATAAAGTTGTACCTGTCCTTTTCAGGACTTTTCTGGGAAAACCTAGGGACAAGGACCAACTGAGGAATCGATGCAGGCGTATGGCCCGCCTCCCCGCCCCCCCCCCCCACACACACAAGAACATGACGTTCTATGGAAGCAAGAACAGACAGACAATAGCCAGGTAATTCCATAAACTCGAATACTACCAACTATTATACATATATATAAGATCAGGCTTTACTAAGGTGAAATGTAGTCCATTTTGGTCATGGAAGAGACAATATTTGGCTTAAATCTTCTTTTATTCAGGCATTGAGGATATTACGTTATTTCTTCATAGGTAAAGGATTCAATTTTTACGTAGCTCCATGACCAGTATTCAGAAGGTTACGCCTAAGCGGCGCGTTGTTGTTGAAAGCTTACATGCTGGCGTGAAAAAAGGACAGATATGAATGCGCAGAACGCTTAAGTACCCAGAAAAGGGAATTTGCCCTTTAGAAACTCGTGACTTGAAAAGAAAGTTGTAGTGCGTTTATTATGATGAAAGTAGAAGTATTTAAAATGAGGTGTCGTTAAGATTATTTAGGAAAGTTAAAAAATTAAAATATCACATATATATCTTTTTATTTTTACTTTTATTATTATTATTTTTTTTAAATTTTCTTTTTTCTCTGTATGTATGCCTGGGTGAATGCATCGAGTAAAAGGTGAATGAATGAATGCATGAATGAGTGACGCCTGTAATTCCAATAATTAATAAAACTTCCCTTTCAGCTGCACGGTAACACTCATTTTCTTTCCATACTAGGTCAAAACACTTTTTAGGTAAATTCACACCCCTATCTTGTTACGATCGAAGATTGTGGCCCATCGAAACCGTGTGCTTCGACTACGCACAATCATCACTGGCTGCTGGAAGATTTATGAACAAAATTTGAAGTACCTACGCAATAAATACCAATAACTTATGGAGAAAATTAGCTATCGGCAGTTTTAAAAAATCGTCTGGTTCAACTGATATTCTCATTTTATTTAAAAAAAACATTTCAGACGATAAAACGAATTTTGGGTATAGTAATCTTCTATACAAAAGTAGTTTTTTACATCAAAAATATTAGACATGGAAGTATTTGAATCCCGAGCAACGCCAGGGAAAACAGCAAGTATGAAATAAAATTGAAAGGAACAGAGGGAGTTTGAATTAATGTTAATAATCTTGCATGTTTATTTTCTGATTACCGGTTTGTATTTGATCCTGACAATGATACACTATTCACAAAAATTGGGGAATATTTCAAAATGAATATGAAACGATAAAAAAAGGCATTTGATTTTTTTTGATTAATCAAGAACATCTGAGAAGCAAACGATAAGATGTAACTATGATGTTTTTGTGTAATGAAAAAATAAAATGCTTCTCTTCTTTATCGCTTCAAATTCATTATGAAATATCCCCTAATTTTGTCAGCAGTGTGTTTAATAATTCCTTCTTTTAATAGGAAATGAAAAATGAACACTTTCTTTAAAATCTTTCAGCTGTATGGATCTCACATTATAGTTATGTTTTCTGAAACTCAACGTTAAAATATTTTTAAATTTCGAATAATCCGCGCATCCAATAGGAATCTGAAGACATGCATCGGATTTTAACAGACCATAAACGAAGATCGTTGGGCAATCATGAGTAGATGCAACAGCTAAGCGAATTAGATGAGCCGTCTAATCCTCAAAGGATCATGATTACCTCTTCAAGTGCAAGGAAGCCAGTTGAAAATAAAATAAAAGCTTTTCTACGAAACTTGACCTTCGCCGGAAATGGAACCCGAGGGCCACTTCAATTCACTCCAGAGATCGTCGCGAGGTTAACCCAATGCGTCTGAAGATGAAACAATTCTTCCTAATAATTTTACGAAGTGTCTCATTAACAGGTCCATGAAAAATCTCGCTTCGATCGTGATTTTTTTTCTCTCTCTTTTCCTCATGTTTTCCACGGTCTCGGTTAAGGTTCTTTTCAGATGTGATGTGAACCCGGAAGGTTAGCCATCTCATCACAAATGGAGTTCTCGTATTAGTGATTACAATTTGTTTCGCAAATGACATTTCTATTGAAGCGAAGAAGTAAATCGAAATTTCAATACGAATTAGTGACGGTTAGAATTGTTGCAATTTTTAAAACAGCACAATGGATTCCGAAATTTCAAGGAAAAGATACGACACACAAATCTCCATTTCAACGTTTCACATTCTTTTTGGAGTTTATAGTGACTGTCTAAGTTGACAAAAAGCAAGATTGTTAACTCTTTAACCGGAATATCTTTTGAAAACCTATTCACTTAACATGCAATTTACCGGTGATTAATGAATGATATTTCGGCCACAATAATGAACTTCAGAACAACTACTGTCCAAATGGAAAATCTTGAAATAATTAAGAATTTATGAAGAATTTATTGCAGGCGAAGAAAACATCTGAGACAGTACCACTATTGATTGCTAAATAAAATTTAAGAATATAAAGTTGCATGGACATATATATTAACAAATAGAAGTTTACTGTGAACTATAACTTTAAACCTCACTTTTATTTTTAAGCACACCTATTTTTTTACTTAACTAACTCTGCTTTATTTCTCTCGTACAGCACGTTCTTGTATTCTATAAATGGATGTAGTCACAAGTTATTTAAATTAAAATTATTTTTGACAAATATATTGGCACTATTGAAAGGCGTTTCTTCTTGTTCAATTAAAGGTATCGGATCATGTTGAAAGATGACTAAAAAACATTTTATATAGCAGATCCAGAAATGTGAATCGCAAACTGCACGAAAACCAAAGTTCCAAGTGCACACACAGTTTTCTGAGAATTTTTCTACTATTTACTTTTTCCTGGTTCTGAGTGAAACTATCATCTTAAAATGAGATTGAAAGTATTTTAGATATTCCATAAACAAACATGGAAAGCTGTGTTACATCTAAAGTGGAAGTGGTTGTAATCGATTATCGCCGTTGCACATCCTACAAAAATAAAAACAAATCAAATAAGATAACTTTATTCACATTTTATTGAGGATACGATTTTTGTAGCTATCCGTGTAATCTCGTCAAATCTAGTGACTTTCTCACTATCATACGTCTAACAAATGATATTTTATCTTCTAACCGGAACATCTTTTGAATATCCGTTTACGATATTCCGGTCAGAGGGTTAACCCATATCGACGATCGAACGAAAGTAGATTTAGATCCATTGCGGTATCTTAATTTTCACTACAGAAGTGCTACTATTTTTATGAAATATATAGTTAGAAGAGCTTAATACATTTTAATTTTGAGTGTTGAGGTCAGTTAAAACATTCATAATGAAAATGCATCCAATAAATGTTAAATAATGCTCGAATCTAAGCAGTATCTGGAATTTTGAGGTATTTTTCCACATTCGACAGAAATGCGCATACCGGACAGTAGACAGTACTGAGCAAGTGAAAGATTAAAAAAGATTTATTCGCCGTTTAAACAATGACAAGAGCCAGATTAAACATACGCTGCCTGTTTTAATCATTGAGATATGAATTCACCACACATCTTGTCTAACAAGGAGCAACGCGTTTCATCTATACTTATAAAAGGCAATGTTTGCGTGCGTGTGTGTGTCTGCGATGTCCAGACGAATCTATCTCACTTACAGCCATGAAATTTGGCACACAGGTAGTCGTAATGGTGACTGAATGCACCTCGAAGCCGGAATTTAATATTTTGAGTTGTTTTGGGTATATTTCTCAATAGCATGGCTTCGAACAATTGTACGAAAAAAACAGTCACACCATCGGAAAGAACAAAAGATTTCCGTTCTAATGAAGTTTGTTTCGTACGTCTAACGTAATTTACTGAATTTTGAGAAATTTTTGAAAAATAGTCACCTTTATGGTAATTTTTAATAAAGATTTCTTCAAATTATCGCATCTGACGTTCTAACATCTCCATAATTTTCGTTTTTTTTTTCAGTTTATAACTGGAACGTTTCTGTCGGATTTAAAACAAGAACTGTTAAAATATCTTTTTTCGTTTTTTTAAAATTAATTTTTTCCTGATCAGTTCAAACAGTTTTTTTTTTTTTTTTTTGATAGCGGGGTTTCTCCGGACGAGTGACCTTCCTCGCGGCAGGTGACGTTATATGCTTTCATTCCCAGCATGCATTTCTACAATCCGATGTGTATCTTTTGTTCCGATTTTGTTTTCAAAACGTTTTCGTGTCATTGGTGGGCATTCTTTTTTCTCATTTGTTGAAGTCCTGATCCTACGGGCAACGCCGTGCGCGTACTGCTAGTATCTTATATACAAACCAGAGCAAGAAACAAGTAAAATTGTTTTTGTGGGATTAAAATGTTGCTAATAAATTGTGACTAATCGTTTCATATTACATTTCAAAAACCTAACCAACAGTGGTGCAGTCGTAAAATAAGCAGTGCCGTAAGGCTCTAAGCTGGGTTAATTAAACCGTGCAGTTTTAAAGACGTATTCTCATTTATTTCTCGTGGAAAAAAAGCAGTGCCGGAATGGCGTTCGGGCTCCATTACACCCCTGCTAACCAGCCAGTTTCAATGAAAATCCAAAGTATTCCCCTCTCTTTTTTTCTAAAATAAAAGGAGAAAGGTTTTAAAATTATTTATAAAAATTACAATAATTATTTTCTACAAACAAAGGAGGATCTAGAATAAATGTCTATTAAAAATAATTTATTATATTTTCATATATTTACTTTTTTCCCAACATGCAACTACTGGCCCTTCAGCTAATCATGGGCCATAACCTAAAATTCTGCCTTTTATTTCAAATGGAAAAAAAAATTAAAACGGTAGTGCAAAGGTAAACATAATGCAGTTGAAGACTCGGTTTTTTAAGTGTATCCTCTTTCTCCCCGGTCTTTTCTGCACTCCTCTCATCCGCTTCTAATTTGGTCAAATGAATTACGGTTATGTTGCCCACATGTTGTTAGACCTGAATAAATAACACTTGCTTCCGCGCAAACGAGACATTCAAAAATAAACACCAGTTGATTGTACGCATCTTGTCTAGAATCTATAATCACACATTTTAAACACTATAATTAAACAGTTCAACAAAAATTGCCAAAGTCAAATAGACATTCGCATCTAGATGCAAATAAAAATTGAGTACCCGAAAAAGATAAATTAGATGCACCTGCAAAACTGTTAGCTCTAAATTTAAAGCTTACTTTTTCAATGACTAGCAGTTCCCTTGCCTTCGTCAATCAGAGTGGAGGAATTAATAAAATATATCTCTTGTCTAAAACCCGCATATTATCATGCAAATTATACAAAAAAAAAAAAAATTATAATAAATGCGGGTAATGGGAAGCCGTGCAAACTTCTTTTTATACAAGACGAAAGGAATCGACTCTAGGCCCGGAGATATAAATACACAGGTCCCCAACAGCGTATCAGTTATCTAATCCACACATATGAAACCACATATGGTCTGTGTGAATTTCAACCAAATTCTCAAAAACGTGGTCATATACGAGTTGAATTTAGTTAGTTTCAGATTTCATCAGATACTTAATGATTGGCTGTAACTGCTGCAGCAGTTTATTGCAACTACAAAATAGAAAAACGAACACCCTTTTCTCTTTGCCCCCTCCCATACTGTAATAAATAATGAAAGAATAAACGGGGGGGGGGGGGAAGTTAAAGTCTAAAGTGAAAGGTACGGAAGCAAACAAAAAAATAAATGCGAATAAAACCGAGAAAACAGATCTTCGCACACTTTTTTTTACCTACAGATTTCTTGTTGGTAACCGATTAACTTAATTAAAAGTAACTAATTACATATAATTTTTGAAAATAAACACAGGTCGTAATATTCATCTTATAATTCAACTTTTAGTTACTTTCAAATCTTCAATAAGCAGATGTAAGAATTGTCCATCCATATGAAAGTTCATTAGATAATCGAAGCACAAAAAGCTAAATGACAACTTTTTACACGTAATTTTTTTTTTGGAAATATTAATACGACTCAAAGAGAAATGTCCGTTTTCTTTTTATAATTTATTCCCGAAATGCTGATTTTTCGTAGATAAAGTTGTGGTTGATATGACATCACTCAGTTCCATTATTTACACTTTCTCAGTTGCAACAATAAATGAAAATATTTCATCAATACTTGAAAATACTTGCATACATCATTGTGGCATAACTTTACAGTGACAGGATGAATGAAACCACAGATAAAAGATTATGCGAGTAAATTCAAATCATAAAAGGAATATTAAAGCATTTTTTGTAGTATGGAGACAAAATTAATTTCGATGAATATTACTTCAGAATTAAAATAGAAAATATATTAAATTGATCTCCAAAAAATTGCGTAACTGCTTCAAAGACACAGACACACTTCAGAACGCTTAGTTTTTTTTTTTAATTAATACATTTCAAATAGAAAAATTAATGACAAAAATTAGATGAATAAGTTCGGTTTCTTCATATTAACTTTAAAACCCAATCGAACATAATTCTTTCCACTTTAAAAAATTGTCCTAGATTGAGAGTTTTAAAATAAATAACAAGAATAATATTTCTTAAAAGTGAAAAAAATATTTTCCTTGAATTTATGATAAATAACTAAAAAAATACCTAGTAAAATTTATTACTCATTATATATGCATTTTTTCCAGAATTTAATTCCTTTATAATTAATTAGCTGTCAAAACTAAGATATTTTATTACAAATACCGTTTCAATGGACGAAATTTTAAATTCAAAAAATGCATTAACACCAGAGATTTACCTCTTTCTTTTACTGTTATACTTTTCTAAATCATGACAGCCAACTACTTTTTTTTAAAAAAACTACTTATTTAGAATAAATGTCAAAAAACAATTCCTCCCCAGTAAATTTCATTAAATGGATTTCCTTTTATTTATCACATTATTTTCAGCGATGTACCACTTTTTGTGTACCTGTTATTAGAACAACAAATAAATAAAACTGCAAAGTTCAGTTCTAGTGATATTCTGAACTGGAAGTAAGGGCAAATTTTCAGCTTAAATTTAATCCAACGTAAACAGGCTACTTCACTGAAAACTCCTGAAATTATATTTCCCTGAGTTCGCACAGCTATAGGCCGTTCGAGTTTATAAATAAACACGCGATATCGGAGACAGCTGCAAGCCGCGGTTCTTCACACTCCAGAAAAACGCACGCACACTCACACAACAAAAATAATGAATACAAGTAGCACAAGCAAAATCAAAACATCAGGTACTTACTGAAATAATCAGGCAAACTCCGATTTGAAGTTTGTGATTTCCTGGGATTAATGGATTTGTATATTGGTAAACACTTATTGAGAATCCTTAGATGATAATCCAGAGGTGTTAGTGACGGTCGAATGCTTGATCCAAGTTATTAACCGCGCGTGTTGAGAAAGGAAGCACTTGTGACATGAGGAAGGGAATTGTGAATTAAGATCGGTCTGTGCCCCACAGGGTGAAGAGGTGACCGATGAAAAATGTGGTGCTGGCGCCATCTACTGGAAAGTATTGGAACTAATTAAAGGTTTTAGAATAAAGTCAAAAGAAAAACTGTATAATCTTAAGAAATATGAGATAAATTTTGAATTTCCAAACGAATTGTTAACTTTCATGAAAACACAAAACTTTATAATTAATAAGTGCATTAACAAATTGTTTTTATATTGGACACCAGGAAGTTTAACAGAATGGAAAAATGTACTTTATAATGATTTTCTCTGTATGTGATGCGATAAGCTTCAAAATTTAATGTAAGTGCGTCAGTAAATAGTGTTGATACTAAAATTCCTATGAATGATGCTGAGAAATGTTGCACTATTCCAAAAAATAACTTTTCAAATAGAAAACTTTTCAGAGCAGTGTTAAAAACTAATAAAAAATCGATGCATTTTGGCATAGTTCTTAATATGGCTCAAAAGTTCACAACTGAAAATTTATTCGTAAAATATTGCATTCACTGTTTTGGTGATTCGTCAACTCAAAAACGAACATTTCTGCAAAATTGGCTTCTTCAATTCAGAATATTAGAGTTCAGTTTTAAAATTGTCAGCATTTTGACGGTATTTAAATTATCAGGTTTTTAATGTCTGTTTAATATGCGTAGTTCCCACTTATCTCCGGAGCAATGTATTTAAAATGTAGTCAAATACGTTGATTCTTTTTTAGTCTGGATAATAATTATCTTTATCTCAATAATTGATCGTAACAATCATTTGAATAGGAGTAAACGGGAAATTAAAATGACATAATAAAAAATTAATAAAAATTCCATTTAAAAGAAGAGAAACAGAAGAGAAAGGAATAAATTGAAAGCTATCCAGTTTCTGAATTTTCCCATCATAGGGAAAATATCAATTTTCGAGTAACTCTAAGCTCTAGCCGAGAAAAATTTGAACCATGGCTCTTTCGACTTGAGTTAAGATTTCACAGAAGGGCAACAGGTTTACACAACAAAATTGCAGTTACAGGATGCGGTTAAAAAGTGATTTTTATCTTTCATTCTATAAAAGTTTTATGAGGAAATGTCGAAAATGTTTCCAAAAACAGAAAAAAAAAAACCGTTTGAAATAATTGCATGGTATTCTACAGCTCTGCTGTCTCAGTGGACGAACCACCACTGTTTCATTGTTATTTATTTTCTAGGATTTATTTAGAATAAAGAAGAATCTCAAATGTTGTACAAATAACAAACTCAAGAGTACAAATAAGGTTCAGACTTCTCTTTAATTTTTTAAAAATAAAAACCATTGCTTTAATTTTATTAAGTTCTCATGTAAATACCTTTCTCTTTGATTTCTTGCTGAATCTTAATGCATTTATATTGGGGTATTTCTAAATATTTCGGTGATTCTACCTGTCACTACTTGTGAAAATTATTTAGAAACATAAAATTAATGATAAGAATTTTGCTACTCTTTATATTAGTCTATTCTCAGTTTTTTTAGGAATGTCTTTTATGAGGTGATGATTTTTAAAGTCTTCGATAAGCGTTCGTAATGGAGATAAAAAGCTTCTGTCTTCAAAGTTTTATTATTATCATTATTAATATCATGTGCAAACATGATGTTGTATTGAGTAGATGGTCGTTGGAGTGTACTAAGTGAGTTGGCAATGAATAATAAACTGTAATGACTTTGAACTAGCGTCGCATTAGAGTGTCAGTGGACGCTTGAGGAAAAGTGGACTCCCATCTTGGTTTATATTATAATGTGCAATATATTAAAAAATAGCAGGAAGAGTTATAAAGAAATAATGTAACGAAAAGGGTATATGGAAAGTGTTATGCCCAGAAGATCTCCTTTAACAAATTCTGCTCAATTATATTCTAATTTACTCTCAAAACAAGAAATACAGAGTTGGAAAAAATGCTTTTTTTAATAAATACTTTTTGATAGACGTGCAAAAACAAAATTCGAAAGTCAGCCTTCAATGAAGGAATTTACTTTATGACAAATTTGTAAAATTCTCAAATAAATATCCATCATCATCTGCACACGCATCAATTATCATAATACCTAAATAAAGTGTCACTTGGTTGTCAGGTTGGGAAATAATAATAGGAATCTGCTTCTGGCAATTTCATTTTTTTGTTATTTTAAAATTATTCTCAATCAATAATGCAACTTAAAAGTTTTTAGCGGAGATTATATCGTATAGAAGATCAGTTAACTGAAAACGCTGTGAAATATTTATTCCCCTTTTTTTCATAATATAAATATTTTAAAATGCTGTTAAATCATTTGGCAATTAGGAGAAAATTGGAACGGATTAACCCAAGAGGGTCCGGCATTCCTTTTTTGGGAAAATAAACTCGTTAATTTTCTGCTCATGTCATAGGTTTCAGCTACTGGCTGCAGTGAAATCCGTTCAGTGCATAAATTCGGCGAAAACGAAACTTTATTTTGAATTTCTTCTGCTTTCAACACTTTGTGAAATTAAAGCAGTAATCTTAACATAAATAAAAGTCATTGTGGCTATCTATGTGGTTATATATATGATGTCCCACATCTCCTCCTAAACCACTGCACTGATTTTAACCAAACTTTGTACATTTATTATTTAGGACAAGGGGAAGATACCTGTCAACTTTTAAAAGCGCAAAAGTTAATTAAACAGTCAGTTAATTAGAAATTGACCGAAACCGTTTTTCTGTTGCAAGTTCGGAGCAAATTATCTCCCAAAATATTTTTATATAATTTTAAAGTTCAAAATTTTACCTTTTCAATGATACCAATTTTATACCTGTGACATTTTTCCTCCAATTTTTATTAATTTTTCAAAATTTAATTCAAGACGATTTGAAATAAAGCAAATTTAATGATACTGAGTTGCTAGGCAACGGTGTAATGACTTAACCATTATTTTTCTAGTTCATTTTTTTTCAAACATCGTTTGGCAATGTTTTCATTAGTTTTTAAAGAATTCTAAAGCTTATTTAATTAGATTAAAAAAATCGCTGCAGTTAATATCACCTGTCCTCTTTACCTGCGTTTCCTAAGAAATAATAAATAAGTAATATTTTAATTGAAAATATATAACTTTGAGTATTACGAAATTCGGAGTTGTGTTTTAACGATGCAAAAAAAAAAATATAAGTTAGTCGCTCTAATTCCAACAAAGGCAAATTTAGTAAAGCTTTTGTAAGCAGATGAAATAGATGTTTGACAAGAGCACGCTCCAGAAATGGTGTTTACAGGCAAGCATTGGATTAATGTAAGTCGTTGCAGCCTTAAACTCTGTAGTTGGGAGGCTGTGGTTTTGAATGTTTATTGTACATATTTTTATGCACATGAGATCTTAAAAACAAGATATAGGTCACTGTCAATTTTTCAAAGTCTAAAATTTAATTAAAATTTTAACAAGATTTTGACGTTTTACCGCGATATCTTCCGAAAATGTTATGTAACAAAACTAAACTACTTATATAATAAATATTACGGAGATAATTAGTTTTCGGAGTCTTTTAAAAATCGTTTGCTTCAATTGATGTGCTCATTTTAATTTAAAAACGGTCACACGCTGAAAGGATTTTTTGTATTATAATATTTTATACAAAAGTATTTTAATCCTGAGCAACGCCTGGTATATCAGCTATACATAATATGTATCATTTTTGAAAAAAATATTAGACATGAAAATATAAATAAAAAATATTAGACATGAAAATATAAATAAAAATATTAGACATGAAATTAATTTGACCCCGAGCAAAGCCGGGTATATCAGCTAGTTTTTTTAAAAATAAAACAAATAATTTTCTTTCATAGAAGGCTACCGCTCGTATCTAGAATTCCAAATATAGTTTCAATATCAAGAACTAAAGTAAATGTATTCAATTCTTCCTCACGCAATTGGTATTTCTCATTTTGGCATTTTTTATTCAACAAAACGCATGAGAAATTTAAAACACCCTATACAAATACTATAAATTTTCTCAACCTATTTTAAAAAGAACATTAGGAAATGTTCAATTTTCTTTTCTTTGTCGTTCGCCGAAATTCACATTCTTCAACATATTTTCTTGACATTTTGGATTGAGTAATTTTTTAAAGGTCAGAATCAAACCACTGGCTCTTTCCAATCAATAAATTATTTATCTTTGACTAGTTTTTATTACATTTTACGTCATTCATAAAAGAAATAATTATTTCTAACAGGGAAGATAATGCCAAAATTCAGCAACTTAGCGTTTTCATTAACAATAATTTTATTATATCAGATATTTAATCATTTCATAAATTTTGATTTCTCATGTTGAATTGCAATATAAAAAAGACTTAACTTGAAAGTTTCCCTGGGAAAGAATTTTATATCATTTTTAAAATATGAAAGAGATGTGTAAATAGTTAAAACAGCATCCATTATTCGTTATTAAAATACCAGATGAAGAAATTTATAAAAACAATTAATTTCACTTAGACTCAAGAAATACGCCCAAATCAGAAATAAATTATTGCAGATCTTTGCTTAAAAAGTCCTTTCGAATGATACGTAAAGTTATCGCATTCAAAACTCGATATATTTTTAATTTTTTAAATATTTTACATGGATTGTTCATAAGTAAATTTGTTGACAACTACTCCTTTCTTTCATCATTGTATTTTTTAAAATTATGTACTCTTCAGTTTCCTCGGACTAATTTTTTTGGGTAAAAGACAGTTTCGAAACTTGTTTAAAAACTGCAACTCAAGTTTTTTTTTTCACATCATATACTTTTTCAACAGCTGAAAGTCAACAACTAATCTTTCTGATTTCAAATATTTTAACTACAGTTCAATAACTTTTTTAAATAATATACAAACAATATCAAAAAGATGAATAAACTTGTTTCCAAAATTGGTTGTTATATAACTGGATGTATGAAAACTGATATGAGAAAAATATTCTTTTTGAAATGAAAATATGATTTTCAGCTAAACTAGTAGCTTATTTTCAGCTGTGATTTTTAGCTTAGTACAGCAGTAGTGGCGAGTCGGGGGTTGGGGGGGGGGTGAAGAGGCGCAGTCGCCCCCTACTTTTTTCGGGAAAAATTAAATTTTTTTTTTTTTCATTTTAGCTGACTAAAACTAGGAATTATAAAAAAAAGCAACAGTGTTCGGAAAAACTAGCTAATTTTTTAATTAAATTAATTTTTATTGTCTACTCCC
The DNA here is from genome assembly GCA_013235015.1 of Araneus ventricosus. Classification (NCBI taxonomy): domain Eukaryota; kingdom Metazoa; phylum Arthropoda; class Arachnida; order Araneae; family Araneidae; genus Araneus; species Araneus ventricosus. The sequence continues at coordinate 177,620 of BGPR01001050.1, read as the reverse complement.
AATACTCCCGGTTTTTTTAGATGTCTATAAATATATTTGCCCCTTCACTTTTCTGAAGTACAGCAGCTAACACTAGCCAGACAAATTAAAATACTCTCTCTTTTTTTTTTTTTGACTGGTAAGTTGTTATGATGCCATTTGACTCGGACGGTCCGAACTTTAAACTTGATGTAATTGCCCTTTGAAATAAGAGTGTTACGTTTTAAGCAAGAAATATTGTAAATACGTTTGAAATAATATTTTAGGACTTTCTCTGATTTTGATTTTATAATTGAAAAATCAGGTTAAAATTTGAATTTTTATTTATAAAATAAATTTGATTACAAATTTCGATTTGTTTTAGCAAAAACGAAAAGAAACTTAGTTATAATTTTGATTTTAAATGCGGAACTAAACATTTTTGAAGCGAAAATATTTATTCATGTATATAGACTAATACATTTTTTCTCATAAAAACTTTTTCCTACCCTATTAATGGTACAGGTGGCATCAGGATTACCAATGTAAACGAAATCGCTTTGTTATAGGTACATTAATTAATTAACGGATAATAGCAGGCATCTCATTATACTAGAAAAGGATATCGTTGTAGTTTAAAACCTACATTCCGAATGAAGTAGAATGTAATTATACTGTATAACTTGAGATGAAATGTCAGTTAATATTGTAATTTGGACGATAAAAGTGCTTCATTTCTTCACTGGTCTATCACTTTCGATCTCGGAGCCTTATTATTCACTTTTAAGTTTGCTTTCACTGAGTTGCATAATATTTTCAGTGGTTTGAGAACTCCCAACGTTTATACGCACGGGTGACAAATGCTAATTTTTTTCGGTAATAAGGCGAAACCATACCTGTACGAGCTTGTTTCTTGAGTTATATATAAAAGAAAAGATCACAATGAAAATGTACACAAAAGTGATAAATGATTTACAAAGGTTGATTCTAATTCTAAAAATTGATCTCCCTATAAGTTAATTCATGCTCACATGATACACGCGAAATGTGCTACTCCAGTTCAATTTTGGAATTCATTGTACACGTTTTAGGAGAAAGAACATGGCGTCACTGCACTGTATAGACAGCGTACAGTTATATATGTCATGCGCAGTTACATTTATTATGTGACTGTGATATCACATGAAATGACACCATTAAAGGAGAATTCTCTCTCTCTGTTCAATCTTTTTGGTCCTTGTTTTACTAATCATTATACCCTCTAAAATAGAAGAATATTCTGAAAGTCATGCTTGCTTGGTACACATCAAGAGCTCCGACTGTGATATTTCAAAGAACTAAGAAATAAGTATAGAAAGTTCTGAGATGCATCTTTTAAGCTGAAATCTGCTAAGCTGTAAAAATACCTAAGAAATGAAATATTTCATTAGTATATTTAAATCTATTTTTTTTCATATTCTTAACTTTCAGGTTAGTACTGACAATTTTTAATCTCTGAAAACAACTTATGTTTTTAGTGGAAAAAAAACCATCCGTAAAAATACATGTATAGAAAAATCAGTCGTATGTTTCAATCAATAAGTAATTTTTCATTGGAAGGATTATACAAGAATATAGGTCGGAAAGGTATGCTGTACTTAGAAAGTAATTTCGAAAACAAAGATTTATCGTTTTTATAATTAATATTTCAATGAACAGGCTCACAATGGACACTGTTTCGATTGATTATTGCAGTAAACTATATAATGATTAAAATATGTATATGAATGTACTATAATGATAAAAATATAAATGTTTAAAGATGTCTGAAGGTTTTTGCAATAGAAATCAAATCATACAAATTATACAGTTTAGAGGAATGAATATTACAGAAAGTATTAATATTTGAACGGTATTTAATAGAAATAAACCACAAACATTATTTTTTTCTACTTGCCTCTCTAAACGATATAAACTTCAGTGAAAGATGCCAAATTCGTCTCAGAACATCCATTTTCTTTCATTTATTGCATCCACATTGATGCTGTCTTGTCTAATATTGATTTTTAAACTAAATTATTCTTACTACGAAGGCAATGTAATTTTTTAAGTTTCGTTCTTCATTAATTTTTCATTTTTATTCTAGTAGATTGGAAATTCTTGCCTTGTGATTTTTTCACCAATTCTAAACGGAATACATTTTTTTTATCAATATTGTATCGATTATTTGGCTAGTTAAAATTCTAAGAAATAGGAATTCTTAGATGTAAATGTTGCCATTGTTAGGTGAAAAATTTATTAAAATAATATTAAAAGATTGTTTGGTAAATTTCGTTTGGAAAAATGATTTATTTTGATTTCAAGATGCAAGAAAGTTTCGTAAAGTTTTAGAATTTCTAGATGAAATATCCGATAATATTGCATTCCAGAAATTTATTGGAAAATTTTCATACTACAGAACAAGAATTTTTGCTTTAAATTGTAAGAACGATAATTTTTTTTTATTAAAAGACGTTACAATAATATAAAATACGAAAGGAGTCGTGAAACGGCACAGTCGCAAGAAAAAAGCCACTGCCCTCATTACATTTTCAGAACATTTTATTAAATGTTACATTCTATGACACAATGCTCATGCACCTGTCATCGACGATCTTATGCTGTGTTTACATCTTGCATAAACTTTTCAGAATAAGAAATGCGTTGTGGTAATTTTATTTGTCTTTTGGATACTATAATCCAGAAGAGAAAAACGATTATCCTAATTGTTTTCCCTGAAGAATCCCCCCGAGTTATTAAAAATCTGAACTCTGAAACATTCGAAAGGAAGTTCTTAAGCCTACTTCCAAACTATGTACTGTGTAATAATATAAAAATTTTACCAATTCACTGGTGACAATTTTTTTCCATCTAACTTATAAAAAATGTAAAAGTGAGCTAATTAATAATGTAAGTAAATTGA
>BGPR01001050.1:146793-174711 GCA_013235015.1 Araneus ventricosus | reverse complement strand
AAAAAGTCTCATCACTGTTCACATTTCTACCAACAGATACAAAAAAAAAGTCTCATCACTAGCCAGCATGAATAACAAAGGAGAAAACAAGTAAGAGAGACATCATATCATTGGAAAAGGTGATCAAAAAATAATACGACCCCAAACGACGAGAAGAAAAGACTTGACGACATATTGGGTCAGTGTAGTAATAATTATCACTTTAGATGCCCGGATGCTTTGAATTTTTAACACACAATAAAATTTAGAGAAAAAATATTATGTAGCAAGTTTCTTTTTCTTTCTCCAGAATTTGTAGATTCGTTAATGCTATACTAAAAATTAAAGTAATTAACGAGTAAGAGGATGGATTCACAATTAAGAGTATACTTTAGTCGTTGGATTTTGCTAAAACATTTATATCGCAAATTGTTGTATTGGAGTTTGTTCTTTATTATTACATAATTTGTTAGACTTAAACTTTTATTAGTTATTATTTATTCAGAAAGACTTTTATTTTTTGATATAGAAAGAAAGTTAATTCAAAAGAAATTAAACGAATTAATTCGCTTTTGTTGTTCATGGTAAGTATCTATAAAGTTACAATTAAATTTACTTTTTGGGTGGAAGCTACTAAGAAATTAAATTGAAATTTAAACACATTTTCGATCATTTAATTTAGATGAAAATAAAATCTAGTAGATATATTTTCTTGTGGCTAATATTATGACTTATCTAGTCAGTCAGTTTTTGAACCCTAATTTGACAATTATTTGAATAAGTCGTAAACCAGCTTGTGATCAAATCAATGCTTTAAAGTACCAATAGCCATGGCGCAGCAAAGATAAATCTCGCCAGAAGCGTAGTACTGGTCTTCCTCTTCATATCTGACTCTAAAATGTGAGAAAAACACGCCCAAATATTTATCTTCTGGGAGCCCCCCTCCCACCAAACACTGACGTTTTCATACCATCTGTCCCCTATTCTTATGTAGATAGGTCCTGCCAATGCTCGACTCTTCAAATGACTCTTCGTTGAGAAGTGGTTAAAAGAAGCAAAGCATTGGAAATATCCTCAATGATATTCAGAGAGTTAAAAATATATTCACTCCGATTTTTAAAAGTTGAACCGTTTGCAAAGTATACCGAGACAGTGGATTTTCCTTTCTCCTTTCTTTTTTAAATCTCCTTTTATTGACTTGGAAACTAAGGACGAAACATTCAGCAAGTACAAAAGACGGACATTTCGAAACCCGCTGTTCGCCTAGCAATTCGACTACTGGTCGAGTAGCTGGTACTTTAAAGCTCTGAACAGGAGGAGCGCGATAGCGTCGTCTGGAACTCAAATGCTTAAGAGATAAAGTTTCAAAAATTTGAAATAGTCCAGTCAAATTGTAACAAAAAAACTCGAATGGTTACATTAATTAGGGTAGTTCTGCTTTTTTGATATTTTGTATGGATTGGTACAGTGTTGAAAAATTCAAGTTTTCCAATTCCCCCCACCACCGCGGGCGCCGCCATCTTGAAAAAACCGCTCAATTTTTGGACTTTTCCCTGTTTTCACAAAATATCTCCTAAAGTATTGGTCTGACAAAAAAACTCGTGTGCACTTTTATTACACTAGAGAACATTGTCTACAATTTGAGACAAAGATGAAATTTGTAGCTCTAATACTTCCCGAGATAGACATCTTTGAAGTTTGAGAATTTTTCTCAAAAATGTAAAAAATTACAGATTTTTGGTCAGTGATTGCTTGATAGCAAGTAAATGGTGAATCCTACACTAAAGTTTGACATAACAATTATAGTAGAGGTAAGTAGCTCAAGTTTAAGACCAAGCTTATTCTTCTAGCTCGTTTAGACTACGAGATACAATCTTTTGAATATTTGTGTAGTTTTTTAGGAAAACACGTAATAACTTAATACTGACAAAATCAATGTATTTATTAAAAAACAAAAAAAAGGTTCATAGATTGCTAAGTTTGTATATCACATATATTCAGTGAAGTGCTCACTCGATGGACCCTTGGAATGATACATCTCCAAAAAATTTTTTGAAATTGAAAAATTCTGTGATGTAAAATTAACTTCATAAGAACATGTTGACACGAGGCCTTCTGGAATAGCACGGGATAATGAAGATGCAGCAAAGCTCTCTCAGTGACTTTCTGAACACAATCCATTACCTAAAATTGATGTGATATTGTCAATAGATTCAGGAATTGTGGGAGGTAATGAAGTAAACTGCCATTTGTCAGAAGAGATTGGGAGAGATATGATTTCAAAAATGATGGGGAAAAAATTCGAAAGTGTGAAATTCAAACGGAAGGGCAAAGTAGTGACATTTGCTTCTATTAACTGTTCCGTCAAAATTTGTAACATCAGCATTGTTGTGGATTCCCATATACTTTTTCACAGGTTATGCATAGCAAAGCAGTCAGATGACGATTTAAAAGTATTTTCCAAATTCGAACTGTCACCTTTTCCTATCTTGCTATTCACAGGAGAGAGCATGCGTAAGGGAACAAAGTCTTCATTATATACATCATTCTCACCCATTACAGAGGATGTAAAACCTGAAGGATATCAGTATGTCGTGGTTGATGGTGGTCATTTACTGCACAAAATTGTGTGGCGATAACAAGCCACATCTGGAGCAATAGCTGACAGATATGTTCAATACTTGAATAATAAATACGGTCAAGATATAGCTGTAATTTTTGATGGTTTCCCTGATGATGACAAAAAGAGCACCAAAAATTATGAACGACTTCGACGGGCAGCCCATTTTTCTCCTGATGTAATGTTTCATGAAGAAACAGTGTTACAATATACAAAAGAAAAGCTCCTTGCAAATGAATGTAATAAGAAACGTTTTATCGAACTTCTCAAGAAGGCTTTGCAAAAAGCTAATATCTGCGTGCAGCAGGCAGTTGAAGATGCTGACCTCACGATTGTGAACACTGCCATTTCTGTTGCTCCTCAATATGACTATGTGCGTGTAGTTGGTGAGGACATTGACCTTCTAGTTCTCCTAACTGCATTGGCATCGACACACAGTAATGTTTTTTCCCAAAAGTGTGGAAGAGGGAAAACGCCAGATAGTTATTACTCAACCACATCATTTAAGCATAAATTCTTGAACGAACTTTTGTTTATTCATGCTATCAGTGGTTGTGATATCACATCAGCACTGTTTGGCCAAGGTAAAAACAAATTTATTAGTTTATTTTTGAAACATGAAGAACTTTTTAATAGAGCAGCAACATTCCTTAATCCTCAAGCAACAACAGAGCAAGTAACAGAAGCAGGGGAAAATGTTCTTGTTGCTTTGTATGGGGGAGATCCAGCAACTAAAAACCTTGATGAACTAAGGTACCACTCATTTGTTAAAGCTGCAGCTAAAACTAAATTTAACCTCGCTAGATTGCCACCAACTACCGATGCTGCTCAACTGCATGCCATGAGAAGTTACCACCAGGTGCAAACATGGTTGGGAAACGAAAAAGATCCCTTGAAATGGGGCTGGATGCACACTCAATCAGGCCTCTTCCGTAAGAAATCAGAGAAGGATCCAGCACCAGAGTCCCTCCTTCAATGCATTTCCTGTACTTGCAAAAAAGGTTGCACGAATGCATGTGTATGCAGGAAAGCAGGTCTGCATTGTTCTTTACTATGCAAACATTGCATTGGATAGTCTTGCGAAAATCCAATGCCAGTCATTTTAGACAACGAGCCAGAAGAGAGAGATGCTCCAGCACCAATTGACATGGTTGATGAACAACTGGAGTGTGAAGACATTGAATTGTAAGTAGTGTAATGTTACTATGCGCGGAATGGGAGCCAAAACAACGAGAGACATGGCGCGGGCCCTTCAAAAGGTATGAAAATGTAAAGTTGTGGTTCAGCAGACATTTTTTTCATGAAATTTGTGTAGTGCATAATTTATTTATAATTATTTATCATTTGTTTATTTATTTACATATTTATTGATATATAATTCACAGAACTATTGAATATATGTGATATACAAACTTAACAATCTATGAACCTTTTTGTTTTTTAATAAATACATTGATTTTGTCAGTATTAAGTTATCACGTGTTTTCCTAAAAAACTACACAAATATTCAAAAGATTGTATCTCGTAGTCTAAACGAGCTATAAGAATAAGCTTGGTCTTAAACTTGAGCTACTTACCTCTACTATAATTCTTATGTCAAACTTTAGTGTAGGATTCACCATTTACTTACTATCAAGAAATCACAGTCCAAAAATCTGTAATTTTTACATTTTTGAGAAAAATTCTCAAACTTCAAAGATGTCTATCTCGGGAAGTATTAGAGCTACAAATTTCATCTTTGTCTCAAATTGTAGACAATGTTCTCTAGTGTAATAAAAGTGCACACGAGTTTTTTTGTCAGACCAATACTTTAGGAGATATTTTGTGAAAACAGGGAAAAGTCCAAAAATTGAGCGGGTTTTTCAAGATGGCGGCGCCCGCGGTGGTGGGGGGAATTGGAAAACTTGAATTTTTCAACACTGTACCAATCCATACAAAATATCAAAAAATCAGAACTACCCTAATTAATGTAACCATTTATGACAATTTGACTGGACTAAAAGTATTCTACACACTTTCGATTTTAAGGGAATTAATTAATTAATGAATTAAATGCAAGGCTGATCTGAAAGAAAGAACCAAAGTGAAAGAGAAGTTTTGAAAAATGCTTTTTGAGGAACTTCTGTTTAGTGTCTGACACATGTTCCCATATTTCTTGTATGGTCTCTCATGCATATTTAAGGAATAACTATTTCAATCAATCAAAAAGCTAATGCCAGATTTTTTTAGATCTCTTTGAAATTGCAGTTTGGTAAAATTACAATTCCGAAACTACACGAGAGCTATTTTGGGACGGATCTCTTAATTTTGAAAAGTAGCCATGGAAATTTCAGTATGAGGGGCAACCAATAAACTACATTCGTAAACTACTGCGTAAATTAAATCATATAGTTCACAACAGAGAGAGCTCACTCTAACTGGTTGCAAACAGTGGCGTAACTAGGGTGGGGCAAGTGGGGCACATTCCCTGGGTGCAATTTCCAGGGGGTGCAAAATTAAGGAATCAGTTAGTTGTATTAAAAAGAAAAGTAGGGTTTTTTCAAGCTCTTATTCCCAAATTCTTAAAAAATGAAATGGTTTCAAAAAATGTGTAGAAAATCTTAACGATACAGTCGTTTTTACAACCTGGAGACCTCAAGCTGCTACAAAATAAGAAGTAATATTATGTTTCAGAGATCTACCGACCCCAACCACCCATCAATGAAATTAAAAACTCTTTTAAAAGGGAGGTCTTTTTTCACAGATTTCAGTCTAGGTGGGGTAGGAGATAAGGAAAGATGGTTAAGGATGATTATCTATGCAGGGTTTTTGATGGTTTCACACGGTATGCCTGATTGATGCTGATTGATATCAGTTTTTTGGGAAATGGGTAATAAATTGTTCAAAAGTGTCATTCCTATTTTCAATCAGCAAAGTGTGAAGAATGTAAAATATTCCTCCATATTTTTCGCCCAGTGTAAGAGAACTCGAGTAACTTTAAAAGACGTAAGCTCGCCATCTTTACATTGTTTTTGGTACTGAATATTTGCATAACTTGTATGATGAAAATGCGATATTGTTTATTTTAAATTTCATTTCGAAAAACCTAGATGCTGTTGTTCTGCAAAAAGTAAACAAAAAAAAAATACTGTAAGAGAGAAAAGACAGCATAAAATTTTGCAATTCCTGGTAAAAATATCAGTTCGTATTGAAGTTTAAATCAAGATAAATGAAAACAGTTTCTTTAATAATTAACGAGAACAAATACATAAAGAAGAGAAATTCAACTCCTGCGGTAATGTGAAGCGTTTTCTTTCCTCGCTGAGTTACGCTATTGTCACCAATTAATTTTACTGTTAAAAACAATAAAATATGCCTTGACTATCAAATCATTAAACTACCAATACTCAACATAAAATATTTATTTAAATATGTAAATATGGCAGTCATTTTTTTGTTTGTAACCCTTACGTTAGGTACATTTACAAACATTTAAATACTAAAGTATTGTAATTATAAACACTTTTGCTTCATTTAAAGCCAGAAAGGTTAATTTATAACATTTCGGATACCCTAAAGCCTTCAAATTTTTTCACAAATAATGTATCGTTTTTTGTGCAAACAAATATATCTACTAAAATAATAAGGAAGTGTGATTTTACATGTCAGAGACAAATTAATAACTTTATAATTTTATTCATATTTGAATCAACATTTTCCCCGCTGAAATAGCTTCTCCCCCAATTTCATTCAATGAATTTCAACTTCGTAATAAGATGCTAGATAAAACATTATTAAAACTTAATTAATTGTAAAGTTTGATGAATATATTTAAAGATATGTATGAAATTATATGATGAATTATATTATGAATATTATTAAATATATTAGAAACTAAGGCTTTTGTATGATTTTATCTGTGTTAGCAAAAGATTTACTTTAATGTTTAGGGTTTTTATATACTGTCTAAGGGCAAAAAAGTAATGTAGATAATTTTTTCATTTTTATTCATATATGTGTGGGTTTCTATCCGATTGATTAAGAGATTTTATTCACACATCTTATAATATTTTTCAAATACGAGAAAAATGGAATGCACCTTTTATTTATGTTTTTCCAATATATCAAAAGCTTTTTACAAAAAATTTTGATTTTCAGATTTCAGCCATAGTTAAGGAATTAAAGCTAGAATACGCCAAGTTTTCTGTGAAAATTTAGCGAAATTTCGTTAAAAAATTTGGAAATCCTAATAACTCAAAAATGTTTTATATTTTAATTTTTAAGTTTATTTGGACTTTTAATTTTTGCACTCCCCGGCATAAAGTTTCAGGAAAGAAAATGAGGAACGCATTTCAAAAGAAAAACGAAGGGGGAGGGGCGCAGTTTCGGTATTTGCCCTGGGCGCCATTTTATGTAGGCACGCCACTGGTTGCATATAAACATTTGGCGCCTGTCTGTAGATATTTATAACGGCAAATTTTCTGTTAGTGTACTCTTATTCTTCATTAGTGACCCTTGCCACAGAATATCTGCGATGTCTTATGTCGGTAACTATATTTAAGTTCGTTGAAGATGAAAAAAAATGATATTTCTATTTCATTTTCTCCTTGAATAAAATCATGGATTATCGCCTATAATACTTGACATGGTCACAGCCAGGCGTGATTTAATTTCTGCAGAGGTCTGGACAGTGTCAGATTTTGAAGAAGTTTCATAAAACAGCTGAAAAGAACAGTCTCTTTATTTCGCCGAATTGAAGCTTAAAATGTCATGACGCAAGATTTTATCTTTTTAACTTCTGTTTCCGTTAAAGCTTAAGTTAATAAATCCTCTGGAATTGTCTGCCATGTAATTAATTTAAATAAATGAATATAAAGAGGGAAAATTGTGCATCTTTGAAGTTTGTCTGAGAATTTTCATTTTTAAAAATGATTTTTATTTTTTAAAAATATTACAGTCGATCTAGGAAATTTTAATTGCAGGATTGCATTAAAGATTTCTATGCTCAGGTAATACTCATTAATGCTCTTTAATATTGTTAAAAATATGCTAAGGATTAATATAATAAAAAAGTTTTGCCGAGTTAGGAAATATTTAATTTTCTGAGTTTTGATGAAATATTCAAAAACATAAAAACTCAAAATAAGGAATAACTATATTTTTTTTTATAGTTCAAATTCGTATTGCTTGCCATCAGTCCTCAAACATATTTTGATTCTTTTTACCGAAATTTGTATTCAGTTATAAGAAACATGATATGAAAAAGTACTCTCTGATAAAATACAAATTTATCTTTTCGTTTTCATAGGATTCGAACATTTTCAAATAAAAATCTTGATGAAACTATGAATATTCCCATAATGCAAAACGACTCGATACTCTAGATCTTCACTATTTGCATATCACACATTGATATTAAAACAGTAAGTATGTATGGTAGGAAAATAAAAAAAGATAATAACTTAGATTCATACAGACAGATATACCAATAAAGCCACAATTTAAAAAGGAATACAAGCAATCCAATAGTAATTTGAAGTAAACGAAAAGCAGACAACAAAAACAAGGAAACCATTCTAGTTCACTTTTTCAAGGGCTAGAAACTATTCGAAATGGATTCAAAAGGATATTTAGGGAATTTTCTGTAGAAGCAGGCCTTTAGGCCAAGACAAAGCTTCTCATAGCCCGAACTCCCCAATAAAAGCAACCAGGAGCAAATCCACAAGCACAAACGTCAAAAGAAAAAGGAAAAAACATTAAATACGCTAATAGATTCATATAGTAACTTTATTTTAATAGAACCATGAAAGAACTTTTATTCAAAGAATACTTCTCTGAGAGCTACTATCTTGGAAGACTTTTTAGGTAATAAGTGGATTTCGCTGTAGAGAAATCCCTGTCTTTTTAAGAACTCCCATGTCCATTCAACCCGTTCAGTTGGCATAATGGCATCAGGCATGAGGACATGAGGGGGCGCTCTGTCTTTTTAAGAGATCATCCGCCGATGAAAGATCCCACTCTCACCCATTTGCTGAATTCTTTGGATTCATGATTTTTATGCTTTCCAATAAGTTTTGGAAGTCGTCAAAAGACTCTACAACATGAGATTGAGTCGACCCTCCTGGAATGGAATGGAAGCGCTTGATATGACTCGCTTGCTTATAATTCGTCCATTTCTTCAAACTGTTTTGGCGTATCAGAGCATTCTCAGTCTTCCCCATCAAAGACATACTTAAGGAAGGTTTTAAGAAGCTTAACCCTTAAAGGCCCAGTATTGCCTTTCAGCAACATACCCAGTTTCTTCTAAAATCTTGAGAAGAAAACTGAAACTCTAATGCCTGTTGTCGCCAATAGGAAACGTAATGAAAACTTCATTAAATCAATTTACAACATATAGATGGCAGCTGATAAATTAAAAAAAAATTGGTGTTTCTCACTTGAGGCTGCATCTTTTTTGCTTTGTTTGTAAGCTTGAGAATACCATATTTTCTACAATGTTGAAGGAAATTCCTTATCCGTATTATTAGTTATTAAAATTCTTCTGGGTTTAATATTATAGAATTTTATCAAGGAAATTTTTTTCTAAAATAAAGCCCAGGGTTGTCAGTTGGAAAGAAATTGTTTTTTTTTTTTGCCACAAACCATACAATTTTTAAAGAATTTTTCCATGTTTTATTCAAAAAATGAAAGTAAGAAAACATTTTTAAATCAATTTTTAAAAAATCGAGCTTTTAAGGGTTAAACTAATCTCTATAACTTCTTTCAGATGAAGAATGCTCGACATAAATTCTCACAAGTAAATTACGAGTTCTAATCGCAATTTTCTTATAAAATAATAATAAATTTAGAGTGTTTTCTCCTTTATTTTTCCATATACTTCCACCCAAGGATGTCAATTATAAACTTTGGTCAGAAATAATTATGTCTAAGAGATATACAACCAAATGAATCTGACTGGCACAAAATAAAATTCTTATAAAAGTATCCAAAATTGCTTCTGCTGGATGACTGTCAAGGATATTTCGTAATTTTAATGTTTTCTGGCTGTATAAAAATTTTTATTTGAAGAAAGTTATTTTCAAGTCATCATAAAATTCAAAAAAATATCTATGCAATGGTGCTAGATTTATAGACGGTCTATTTTTCTCTGATTTTTCATAATTCACTTTTAATTATAGTCACAATTAAGTGCTCACAAATAAATGTATTTAATATTTTCTCCAGGTAGAGTTGTAAGCGGTGTTAACAAATGCAGTTATTAAAAATGTGCGTAATAAGTCAGTAAAACAACTACTGTTTACTACTGTAAAACAACAGTTCAACAACTACTTCTTATTAGACGGGAATGACAACGAGCGTTCAGAAGTAATCTTTGTAAATATGGCGGGTTTTTTTTTTTTTTTCATAACGCACTGGAGAATTGAGTACAGAAAAGTATCTCTTTCAGTTTACGGATTTTGTTCAAAATTTGAAACAATTTGATGTAAAAACCAAATGCTATATTTCAATATCTAGTTCTCGGTGCATCAGAATTATCGCGTTCGAGAACACACGAACAGAGAGATAGACAAATTTGGTCCAAAATTTGATGCAAATCTATAAGTTTGTGTAAAAATCACATGTTAAATTTCATTCTAGCTCTTTACATTTTTGTGTTATCGTGTTCACTTACGCACATCTAAATAGACATAATTCCAAATACGGATTTTTGAAACTCAGGAGATCCAATACGTGGAGATTCATCAAAATCTAAAGGAAGCACTTTTAACTTTTTCTTTATATATTCTTCGTACACAAGATAGTAATATTGCAGTAAATTTCTAAGAACTGCTGCTTTCTCGGCACAAAATTCTCTAATATAAATAGCGTAACAGATTTATTATTTAACTTTTCCACTAAAATTTAAAACCTGTTTTTTGTTTTATTTGCAAACGATGTTGTTATTGTAACCTTTTCTAAGGTCGTGATAAGTATACTTACCACCATATTTAACAATGTTTAATGCATTTTTAAAAACTGGTATAAGTTCTGGCTAAATTTTTCGATGAAGCAATAACCTAGATGTTCCGGTTTCTTTTCTCAAACCATAACGAAGTGTCTGGATTTCATAATTATTTATTAATCAGCAAAATTAATTAACAAAAAATGTCATTTAAATGAATTTCTTTTATTAAGGTATCCGACTACGTTCGGAGGCCATTTTTTTAAATAATGATATTTGAAGCAATGTTTTTGTATTTTTATATGACATTTATGTTAAAACTTAATAAATCCTAGAAAAAATTTAAATGAATTAAATATATTTTTAAAAATTTGAAAAAACTTAGATTTTTTTTGCACTAAATTTGACCTTTTTTCAAACACCCTCGTTCAAAAAGAAATGATCAGAATGATAAATCCTTTAGCATATATAATCCTTCAACTATTGGCTAGGTCCTGAAGCAAAAGTTTTGCAATGTATCTAAAAACATGTAAATTATAAGAGTTTTAGTGTGAAATCATGAATTTTTAAAGAATTTTGGCCTTTTTTCAAACCTTAAAAGATCATAACTTTTTAATGGAACATTATTTCACTTATATTTTGGTTCATTACCTAGACAATATAATAAATAATATGTATGCCAAATTTGAGGCGGATATTTTAAGCTGAATTTTAGTTATCGTGTTTGAAAAATTAAAATTTTGCAAAAAGTTACATTTCGAGAAAAATGAGTTTAAAGTATATGTTTTTAATTTACAATGAGAAGAAAAAAGAGTTTTTCTTCAATACTCCCCAGTTTTGTAGGCTAGTACTTAGTTTTTGCCAGCTTAGCACATTTTAAAAAATTTTCTGATTGGAAATTTTTTTTAGTCGTTTTCTTGAGCCTTATGTGTCATTATCGTTTTCTATCATTCAGCCGCCATCGATAGATTTGAATATTGTTTTACAGTCAAATAACTTTATAATGCCTATTAGTTGATCTAGAGATACTTTTAGTGATTGATATTGATAATAAGTACAATTTATGTACTTTTCCTACGTTTATTATCAAAAATTACATCATTAACGGAGAATCAAGATACTGCATTGATTCAAAATTACCTAAATTTGCAACAATGTCATAGAAAACAAAGAAATTCACACTGAAAATCTTTCAAAATAATACCTGGTTTATGTAAAATGGTATAAAACAAAAATAAACAATAAAATTTAAATATCTTAAGTAAAAATAATGAAAAATGCTTCTTTATCGTATTATTTACCACTCCATTTTCAAGTGTCAAGTTCCACTAAAATGTCTCTAATTTCACTTCTGATCATCAGAGATGTAAAATAAAAACTGTTTTGAAAATTAAAAAACAATAGGCTTTCAGATAAGACATTAAAAAAAATTATGATTTTCGGTCAAAAATGGGTTTTCGAATGTATGCGGATACCTTAAACGAATCTCAACCCCAAAGCCATTTTTCTATAACACTACTAGAAAAAAATAGCTCTTTAAATGTTTAAATTACATGCAAGTAAAAGGTCTAATGCCGTCTATTATCAAACGGCATAGATTCCTGCAAACTCGTGAAAGATCATGAATACATCTCTTTAGAAAGGATTTTACAATTTTAGACTTCAATCCCATCTAGGCCTTTTTGTCTTTACATCTCTATTATTAAGAAATTAGAACATATAGTAAATGAACTCCTTCCTTTGTGGTATAATTTTAACCTTTCCCATTTTTATGTAGATAGAGCAGTAAAAAATAGCTAATAATGTTGTTAGATACTAAAGTAAAATTTTATTGTTTCCAATTTCTGGAGCATTAGCACTTGCATTATTCACTGAATCACTTGATTAAGCAATTATCACCGAGACATGAGAAACGAAGATTAACGACTGCCAGACATCTTTTGTTCAAAACATTTTCTCACGAATATCGCAAGGAAAAGTTCAATTCAGATGAATGCAACGGGATAAATTTCTATTTGTTTCTCTGAACGAAACTGACAGTTTCCAAGCACCTTATGTTCATAAAACTTCATATAGAATATCACGTGGAAACTATCAGTCTAGATGAATGCAACTACATAAATTTTTAGTTGTTGTTATTTTGTTTCTGAAATCGGTATATAAATTTTGGAAAATTTTAAAAGATTTTTAATAATCAAGAAATAAAATATCTCATACAAAAAATTTCTTTCTCATATAAGAGATGCAATCAATATACTCATTCCTTAGTTAACCAATCTTATTTCTTGATAAATTTGCTTTAAGATATTTTTTAATTTAGTACAGTATATTAAATTTTCCAGCCAAAGAAGAATTCGACCTTTCCTTTATTTTTTACGTAATTCGAATTTTAGAAAATAGTTCTGCGAAAGAAGTAAGCAGTTATGCTAACTCTTGATATTTTAACATCTGGCACCAAAAATTTAAATTCAAAGAAAAATTCTACTAAAATTTTTAAAGCCACAGAATTCTACGCTTTAAGATTGTTTCTTAAGTTATCTTTTTTGCATCAGTTGCAGAAAAAGGTTTGAAACCGAACTTGCTTCAAAATTGCTTTCAGCGTCGTATCACTGCAGGACAGGATACTTAGAAAACAACGTACGTGATATGACTTAATGTATCACTATGCCCTTAAACTGCAGTTTGGAATTTTAGAAATTATTTCCAAACTTTAAAAAAAATTAAATGATCAAAGACATCAGCAGTGATGTCGGACACCAATTAACAGTGGGAACCATTAACAAAAATGAATGCAAAAGATATTTAGCAGTGGAAGACTGTACTCCTTTAGCGAACACGTGCTTTCGATCGTGTCCCAGTGTTAGTGAAGGCAAGGCATCCCGTCTCACCTGTGCCGGGGTGCCGGGCGCGTGCAGGTGAGTGTGACGTCACTGGTTGACCCGATTTGTACGCTAAGACAGCACCCAAGTCCGGCAGAGCACTAGCCGACAACTCAGCGCTGCGCAGGTAAGCACACTCATTCCTTTTTCTACACTTGTTGATTCACCTGAACTTGAAATGCATTTTCGGAGAAATGTTGTGGTTTTGCGGAATTAATGAGCGATTTTTATGGTTGGACTTTTTTGGTGGTCGAACTTTGTTTTTGTAGTGTTCCGGATGCATTATTTTTTCTTTCGGGAATTTTAACTGATGGATTTGGATGATGTTTTAATTTAAAAAGAAAATATATATACGAAGGTATGATTTTATTTTTGTTATTAAAGTTGGAAGTTATTTTTTCCTTTATTTCCATAGCACTTTGTCTGAAAGGAGTTGTAAATAAAAAAATTAAATACGAACTAATCGGTAATGGAAAAAGACGATATTTAATGCACGAGTTAATGCAAAAAGTATTCTAAATCTTTTTTTAACATTTATTTTGCAACTGAAGTTAGAATCTTAATTTAAAGGAAAGATAGAAAAATTTGATTTGGATTCCAATAATCCCAATTCTATCCGTTATTCCCGAAAAGAAATTTAACTCTATTTTTTTGCGTCTTTCTCATTTGTCTTTTGGTAGATTATGGAGAAAATTATATAAAAAATAGATGCAATCATCGAATCGAAAAAATCATCGAACAATATTGACATTTAACATATGTAAATAAATTCCAAGTAAAATATGAAGCAAAATTAAAAATTCTGTGCTGTCAGCTCAGGAAAAAACAAAAGCCTCTTTACCTTAAAGAAATTTGAACTAATTGATTGGTTCGAAGACTTTTCCGATGATGAATTTTTGAATTTATCACCATTTAAAAATCAAAGAAAAATTCTTTTGCATTTATTACATTGAATAATTATTATTTTGTATGCCTGCATTAGAATCTTTTTTAAAAAATCGGCTATTTTCAATTATTTATTGAATTACTGGTATTTTATTGTGATCAAAATGATTGGCTTATTAAGTATGATTTTTCAAATAATAGCAGTCGATGCTGCAGATCCAAAAACAATGGTCATTAATGCCATGATAATGTAGGTCAGAGAGATAAAAGACAAATTGAAGATGTTATCTTTATTATTATTTTTTTGCTTATTTGTATTTTTTCTTCATTTTCAATGCCATTTTAGCATTATAAAGAGGATTAAATGAGGAGGTTTTTGAAATATTACATTGTTTAATATTTTTTCATCGATTTTTTTAAAGGTTTTCCTGATATTTCAATGCGCTTAATTCGTCTGATGTTGTAATATTATGATCGAAGTAGACTCCTGATTACACAGGCCTGTCTGAAGCAAGCAAATGTCATTCTTGACTTTTATGTAAATACACTGAATATCCGTATAAGTAATAAGAGATGTGAAATGTAAGTAATTAAAATTTTAAAAATATCTTGATTTTCGATTAGTCTACTATAACGGTTGTAAAAAGAAATGTTTTGTATCTACAATCATCGCGCACATATTATTCAAATAAGGATATTAATTTATAATTACCATCGTTATTAATTATTAAGGAATAAGAACCGATCGTTCCATCCAAAGATATAGCATTTACAGCCGAAATACGGCTCTACATTAGGGCCCGACTTCATCGGTGTCTGGAACTAATTTAGATTTCTCGCATGAATGTTTCTGATATTCGTAAAATTCCTTTTCATCTTGTACAAATGAAGGATCTCGTCATTGAAATTCGTTAAGGTCTTTGACATAAATTGCCCAAAATTCTGTGATGCTCCGAATTTCTAAAATGCAGTTATTGTTCTTTCTTTTCTCAACTCATATATAAATACTATAGTCTTCTATACTCTCATCTATGGAAGTCGCAGTAATTTTGATACTGAATATGCTAATGTTTTCAAATAGCACGAACACTTGGTGAAATGTGTGTCGTTATTTATATTTCACCTTTATTTGTGGAAAATAAAAATTTCTTTCATTCATGATAGATAACACAAATTTGACTATGTAAAATTTTTAATGATTCTCAAATTATTAATGTAAATGTTTTCTCTTAGTTAATATTTACAAGTCGGTCAATTCCAAGCTTAATTAAGGAATCCAACTATTTTTAATTTCTAAAACGAATGCATGTTATGCCGTTAAAATATCTTGTATAATGCACTGACCTTTGAACCAAACTTGCTAAGTGTAATTCTCATACTTTGAAAACAGATCTTTTCATTTAAGAAATGGACTGAGAGTTTTTATATATTTTTAAATATTTTCTGTGAAACATGCTAGCCAGTGACATCACTGACAAGATTTTTTTTTAGTGAATGAAATTACTATTATTATTAGAGTGAAAATAACATTTACTTTAAGTCGGTATCTCTCTGCTTTTTAATACACGAGACCTTACTTTCCACACCAATTTCAATAGCGCTTTTTCTCTATGATATGTTTAATTTTGGTCCCTTCCACTGAATTTTAGAATTTGCGTTCGTTGTATGTTTTCAAGTTGTACTATTTTCAAGGAAGGCATTTTTTCTTTAACGAAATATATTGTTTCCTATTTTGGTTTTAATAATCAGTTTAAAACTTATTTTGTATTTTTTTAAACATGTCTTAAGCCTTTCTTCATGCGTTTAATTTGTTACCCCTTAGGGAGCGATCCTCACAAGTTAATAATCACTATTCTGTTTTAGTCTAGTTTTCATTGGGGTATTCTAAACAAGTCTAATCAACCATTGATTTTGGATAAAGATGCAAACAATTTGTCTTAAATACGTGTTTCTTGTTAACATTAAGAAACACTATTCAAGTTCATCTTTTCTTAGGTTACAGAAAAACAGAGCGACAACTCACAGATTCTTTTCTTGCAATTTTCATAGAGGCATAGAAACCCATTGGGCTTGGTGCACATAAAATCTGGCCATGAGTCAAACGTTCTCAGGTTAGTGTAGGATTCGGAGAATGCGGGGTCATCCTCCTCATCTGGTAGCGAATGGGCGCACTGCGAATTTCTAACAGACCTCATGCTGCTTACGAAACAAATGGCATATTAATCTAGTACTTGTAAACATAACATTGTGAAGTTGCACTATGCACTGCAAGAGGGAGAACATGTAATTAATGAATTTTAATCCATGGCGAGGATAGCATATATTACAAAGAAGCTTGCGAAACCGCCGAGGGCCAATCCTGGCCCCGGGGCGAAATACTGGCAAAAAGGCCCCACACACTGGTATGCGGGTCCCCCTTGCGAATTATGACTGTGTTGGCTAATCAGGGGATGGAGGTCGTTCTTGCTGTTGTCCTCTCACATCACGCATTCTTGGGAAAATCTGACTTCTAGCCAACTTCGGCCACTGTAATTTCGATTAATATATTGAGAATGTGTGAACTTTATATTCAGAGAAAATAAATGTAAAAATATAGTTCCACTCCTTCCAGGCCTCCTTTGTAATCGGCAAAAATAAAATACTCTTGAAAATTAGTAAATATATTACTCATCATCCTGAGCTGGCGGCCCTGGGGTTTTCCCCCCTTCTGCCCCCTCTCTCGGCGGGCCTGCTCATAGGCACATACAATAACTTGAATGAACAGCCCCGACTTATCTCAAAAGTGGGGTCTGTGCTACCTACAAAATAGACCCTATAAGCTGATATGTAGGGAAAATGCCATTAATGTGTTGCTGCGAAACTGCGAACCATCACTGAATCTCTAATTTCCCATTCTGGTTCGACGTAGTTCCGGATGAAGGGACACAATTTTCTTTTCTCTGAGCCACTTTTAACGGAGAGAGCTCATATTCTCCGAATTTTCACTCCACATAACTCTGCTCCACCCCACTATAAACGTGCGCTATTATTTAGAGTGTCAAAGATCCTCGAACTAAATTTTTTTAAATCATGAAACGGAATTAATTCTAAGAGCACATTAACCCGTCTTCAATTGCAACTTTTCGGTTAAGATATTTGTATAGAAAAGCAAAGAATAAAATTTCTTTATCAATCCTGCGTTTGAAGAACTTGGAATTACATCTTACACGAATTCGCATTTCCTGTAGTCCAAATGCGGAGAATCGCGAAATTATGATATCTTTATAAACCACAACTCAGTAGCTCAGTAACTTGGTGAAAAAAACCCAACAACCCCAGATAACTTTATTTGAAAAACTTCGAATTCATTTTGTGGTTGAGAATGACTCACACAAAGTGGTTTCGATCTGTCTAAATGTATCTATTTGTAATTTAGAAAATATTCATTCGTGGCGACAAAATTGGAGTGAAATCATATCCAGGCGATGAAACTGCCCTCGGCAAGCATGCGAATTATTTGGGTACATTCATTATTTGCGATGTTATAATTTTTGTTCCTTCCCAACACAGGATACGAAGAGTAGAGTTTATCTCCAAATCTTTGTTAACGAAAAACTTCTATCACGTGGGATCAACTTTTCTGCAACTAGGCCCTAATTTCCCGTCACAGTTTTACTTGACTCTCTTTTTACTGAATTTTACCCCATTACTAATAAATTTTCAAATAATTACTAACAAAATACCTTCTGTGTTATTAAAATGTACTCACCTGTTTTTAAGGAAGACTTTTCATTTTTATTATTAAGATGTATATTTTTTGCTTACTTGGGTTCCAGTAGTTAGTTTTTAAATTACTTGTCTTGACACCGCTCCTCGCAGGATATGAATAACTTTCGTGTGATGAAATAAAATATACATCGATTATTTAAAAAAAAGAATCAGGAGATTTAAACAATGCTTTAGCAAAAAATAAATCATTATTTAAAAATTATTTACATCGTATACGGAGCAATTATGAAAGAGTGTAAAACAAAACAAAACAAATTTAGCGCGTAATATGAAAATAATTATCCCCTTTAGATGATTTTATAAATCAGTTACAGAAAAGTTTTTAAATTTTCAATGAAAATTTTTAGATGTTTTAAGTTTAGAATATAATGGCTTACATGACCCCGACAGATCCCCTGATTCATTTTTGGCCAATTTGAGCATCTTATTTTAGGGCAGTCATAGACCCCGTGATGCTTTGTTTCAGCTGTGTCTAACACAGTGGTGCGCAAACTATTTCATTTCCGACCCCATCAATTTGTGTAAAATATTTTTGCGACCCCCTGAGGGTCGAGACCTAGTTTTTTGAAGAAAGTCCTTATATATATGTATTTTTTATTTTCAAATAAATTTCTTTGAATTTAGCGACCCACACAAGTTTACTCACGACCCTCAGACAGGTCGCTACCCATGGTTCGCACACCACTGGGCTAACAAACACGAAGGGGAGAAACAAATACCTCGTCTTTACACTTATATTCACCAAACAAATCTCAGGCGGTGAAACCGAGACTTTTTGGACGCTAATGGACCCCCCGCAAGGATCCTCCAGCCGATGTGTGTCCTATGGAAAATTGTTCAAACATTGACTAACTATACATCTCTGTAGCAGGCATAAACTTTTTACTTTCTGGTATACGAAGTATACAAAGAGAAAGTATTGTAATCGTCAAAAAATTAGAACTCGAGATTTTGACCAATCTCCACGTTTTAGATCTCCGTGAATCCGAAAAACACAATTTTGGGATTACGTCTGTCTGTGAACACGATAACTCAAAAACTATTAGAGCTATAGGGATGAAATTTGGTATGTGATCTTTACACACAATTTGTAGGTTTCTAGCAAATTTTGGACAAAATCCGTCTACGGGAAGTCTGTCTGTCCGCGTTCATGTGAACACTATAACTCAAAGACCTGAATAGCTATTTGGATAAAATTTGGTACACAGTTTTATCGTCATGAATGTAGTCCGTATCAAATTTTGGGCCAAATCCGTCAAAGGGTTGACTGTCTGTCGGTCTGCGTAATCGCACACTTCTGAAGACGATATCTTCTAAAAGAAATTACTTAGATAAATGAAATCTTGTATGTAGTCTTCAAACCCTAATTGTAGATTTGTCTCCAATTTTCCTTTAAAGCGGTTAAAAAAAGGCATTGAAATTGCATATTCGGTTTTTCCCCATTCTACGACGCAAAAAAAGGCGCGAACGCTGGTGAGAGCGTTTTCCCCACACTTAGGGAATAAATACCACACGTTGTCTGGCGCGCTGTGTATTTCCCCCTACCCGTGTTAGTCGTATGTGAGAAAGTTTCGAGGAGGCCATTCCCGCTGGTTATACCGGAACTAATCTAGAGGGGTAGAAACAGAGGAAGCATTTGTTCTGTTGGTAGCCTTCGTGAGTGTTAAATGAAGCTAATTTCAAATGTAGAACTTCATATTGGACCTTAATCTAACTATGCTAACCCAAACTGCGGTCCATGCTTTTCTTGTTTAATCCGGTAGTTAACATCGGTCCGGTAGTTACATCCGGTCTTGTTTAGTCCGGTACTGTTTTTCGTTCGTAAACACTTTGCATGCTTTATATAAACATACATACGAAGAAATCTGGAGATTTTTAGCCTTTCCCCGAACTTGTGAGATTTCAACAAACATTAAGATGATCTTACCAAAAATTAAGGGTAATGATAGAATAAGAACGATTTGTTATTCATTTATGCGTTTATCAAATTACACGGCTTAAGTCGTGTTGCAGAATACATTATTCAAATTTAACAAATCCGAGTGATGAAAGTCATTTTCATCTAATTACGTCAAAAGAGCTATGATTAACTAAAGAAATTCTACCTGCGATCATAAGAACACATTTATTTCTAACAATAAAGAACTTTTCCTGCGGCTCTGTAAATATGACTCAGCTTTTTTTTTTTATACATTTAAGCAAATCACACTATTGCTTTATTTTTTCAACTGCACTGGAAAAGATAACAAACTTAGAAAAGATGTAAATAATTCTGTGTCTTTATACTATTTTATATGTTTAAAATCGGTTAAATTTCTAATTCTTGTCGAGCAGTATAGAAGGAAAATTTCGTCAAAGATTCGTGCGCAGACAAAGTTCTTAGATTACAGAATTCTGTAATAATTACAATTAAGTGCAAATTTAATAAATTCTAAAATAATTTTAGTTCAAGTTCCACTGATGTTATTAAGAGTAAACGATAGTTAGACAATTCTTAATTTCATGAATGTTGCCACCTGCAATAGATAAATTTAAACAAATTTGGCGGATTCTCACCAATGGCGGACTTTGTTTCGGACAAAGTGATTTCAAATTAGACTATATAAATATATGAGTTCTTATAACACGAGGTGATTCTCATACTAATAGGCTCGTGTTTTTTTTTTAAATAAAATTCCTTTTTCCACTTAAAATTCCGTTCGAAAAACTAGCACCTGCCCTCGTAAGCAGCGTGTTATTCATAAAGTAAATATTTATTCAGTTTGAGTGCAATAACATTTAGACATTAACCTTTGGTAACTGTAAAGACGTTTAAAATAGCTTCAAGCATTTCATAAAACTTTCGATTTTAAACTTTATTTCAATGAGGTTGTGAGTATTGTAATAAAAAAAAACAAAAATGTACTAAATATTTACTTATTGTGAAATTTTTGAGACGTTTCTTAGGGGAAAAACTGTCTGCAATACTCAATATTTTACTTAAAATTGACATTTGAAAGACTCTTGAAACTGTTTGAAAGTTTTAAATGTATAACTTTATGCAGCAACTCCATTTATAATGTAACCATTCTTTATCTTGCTTTCGAAATAATTTTTAAGTATAACAGTTTGTCTAAATTTCAATAGTGCATTTGGCAGTTGATCATTGGAGTGACAAAATCCATTAAAAATAATTACTTTTGCGTTAAAAAAAATAGTTATTCATTTGCATGGAAAATTATTTTAACTGCACATTGAAAATATATAGCTTGTAATTTAAATCTATAATATGTGAAACAACTTTTCGTATAAAAAGTAATTTCTGCGATATGCAATGTTGTTTCAATATGTTCACTTATACCAAAGTGGTTTATAGCTCTAACGTAAGGAAGTGGAAAAAAGAAACTTTGTCAAACTTTCTAAAACAATTAGTTTTTATTCTATTTAACGAGTAAAGGCTTTTTACAAAAAGTGCGTTGTTTCTGATAGATAAAACTTAACTTTCTAAGGATCTCTATATTTAGTATCTTCATATTTTATATTTTCATATCCAACGACACAATACAGAGCAATCCTCATTCGTGAGAATAAAAAAAAAAATGTTTCTCAGGGTTAGTTGAAAGTCAGACAGAAATGAAATAATTCATAAATACCCTTGTTATATAAGATCATGCTTATCGATTGAGTTGAAAATGTCTACGTTGATGGAGGAGAAATTATACTATTTGTAAGAATTTAAAAGAAAAGTAGATGTAAATTACGTTTATTTAATTTCATTTTTATAGTTTCATTTGCATTTGTTCGAATGTGATTCTTAAGATGGAAATTACAATATACTTCACATTATTTTTATTCAATATTCTTTAATTTAATCTAATTAATTTCTTTAAAAAACACCTTTCACTTCATATTTTATTTATACCAAAAAAACTGGTTTATCTCAACTGGGAAAAAATGACTGTCTGCATCTTTTAGCCCTGGTATCCCCTCCCCCTATCACGACTAATCCCCGCCCACATTCCTCACTGCGATGTTTCTCATTCCCCACAAGCTGACCTACTTTTGTACCCTTATCGAACCCCCATTTCCAGGGAACCTAATGCGATGTCAGTGTTAAAAGCTCCCTTTTTTTCCCCATATCGTCTGAGAAAATATCGTCTGGAAAGCTCGCGCATTTCCTACAGTTTATTTCCAGGGTTTATAAATATTTTTTCTACTTTCATTTGTACATTTTGTATTGAATTGTTATCTAGGAATACAAAGATTATTGTAAATTTATTCGTTTTGTATGTTCATTGCTTCATCCGAAAATTTCTTACTTCATTAGTTTTCTATGTTTTAACTATTTTTTTTTTGTAAATACTCGTACCTGTTACTAGCGGCAACTGTGTTGTTTGTTTATTTTTGATTTGTTGTTTGGTACCGTTTTAATTTGTGGCTTCCTATATTCTTTTCATTTTTTTTCTCCTTCTTTTCATTATTATTATTATTTATTTTAATGTTATTTAGTTATTATTCTAGAAATTGTGTATAGGTTGATTTAGTATTTTTCTTGTGATGCAGTGTCTTGCATGTTTAGGTTTTAATTTGTAGTTTCCTATATCCTTATTTTCCTTGTGATTGTATTTTAATTTATGTTATTTGGTAATTAATCAAGATTTTGTGTTTAGGAAAGTTTGAGAGTGTGTATAGGAATTTGAAATTGTGTGAAATTGCGTTGGTTATTTTAACCTTTTTTCCTATGAAGCAGTGTACTTGTGAAGACATTTTGTACTCGAATTTGCTGGCGTTCTTCGGAACTGCCAGTGGCTCGATATTTGTATGTCTGTAACGACAGGTCAAATTACTAGTTATTACTTCATTAGTTGCACTTTTTCAGTCCAAGATAAAGAACCAAAAATCTGGTCTGTCCACTCCAATTACAGAGGTCTGGTCATTTTAAGATTATCATTTACGTCTTAAGACAGCAGTTCCCAACCGATGGGTCGCGGCCCACTAAGCTTTGCTAATTACTGACCTATACGATAAATATATGTGTTTGTATATTTTTACTTGTATATTTAGTTAGTGGGCCTCAAAATATTTTTTTACACAGCAGGTGGTCCGCACAACCAAAAAGTGTGGGAACCACTGTCTTAAGATATTCTGTGCTCAAAAATTTTGGATCATTCTGTAAGTTTATAATAACTAAAACCAGATTCTTTGAACTTCAGTCTGGGACGCTTTGGAATCTTGAACGCTGGAAAGTATAGAGGATATAGGAGAAAACTGAAATGACATGCAAATAAATTAATAGAATAAGATAAAAACTATTCAGAAACAATGAAATATTTAACTGTCAAAAAAATGGACTTGATTTTATTATTTTTCCATTAGGCTGATTGATCACATAGTTCATATTAGGAAGACCACATGCTTAGTTTAGTATAAAAGTTGCGAAGGAGAATACACTTTGTTAAATATTAAATCTATTTAATTTTTTAACGCTAATCATTTATTGATAGCAATCCGGGGCATTAAATTCAAATTCAGAATAATTTTTCAATCCGGGGCAAAGAGCGAAAATCGGGACAGTACAGTCTAATCTAGGAAGTCTGGGTTTTTTTTACGTATAACAAAATGTGGGAATTTATAATTACTTTATTTATCAAAACTTTTAAAATTAAAACTTTTTAATATTTATAATAAGAATTATTATCGATAAGTAAAATGCAGGTGCTTTTTTCAATCCAGGACAAGCAGTCAAAGTCCGGAACTGTCTGGTGACGTTTCTGATAACGTAAACTTAGTGAATTTTCCACATGCTTCGGGTTCATAGTTTATATAGATAACGTTATATAGATTTAAAAATAAAAGAAAACGTTTCAACTGCATACAAATTCTTGTAGTTTTTCTTGTTTCTTTTTAGCAATTCTTGTTTCTTTTTAGCAGAATAAAAGGATGAACTTTAACGAAATTTATTTAAGCAGGTGATGAGTAAAAGTCGAAACGTAAGAAGTCGTTGACTTTAACGGATTCTGCAAAATGAACCAACGCGCTTTGGAAAAAGCGTAGGAACTAAAAGAAAATAAAAGGAAAGTCGCTATTAATATTCTTCCTTCGCATGCATATGTCACTAACAAAAAAATATTCTGAAATAAAATAAAAGAGGAAATATATAAACATATAATTGTTTCAATAAAGTGCTATTTAACGATTAATTGGTTAAAACTCGAATATGTCTTTCACGCTAGTGGAATATTAATTTATTATTCAATTGGCAGGAGGCACGCTTTCAATGCTTCTCTTTCACACACGTATCTAATCTTGTTATTTTTTATTCCTCTTTTTTTATGCTTTCAGTTTAAATAAATAAAAAAAAAAGATTTTACATTTAAATAATTTTTTTTCTATCTTGGAATAAAGAGATGAATTTGTTTAGCTCTCTCACAATTTCAGTCTTAAAGATTCTGCAAGAGGGTAATAATTTTAATTGTAGTATTAATAGGATACTAACAGTAGAATTATACTACTGTATTAAATTCTGTATTATCTTACTTTTGTTACTGCTAAAGGGACAAAGTTTATGTTAAAATGGCTTCCCGTAAATGAGTCAGGTCAAAATCTATCGATGCATATATTAGAAGTGCAGTTCATGATTTTGTTTGAAATATTCATGCATCCAAACTGCATGCTGTTATTAAATTCCGCAAATACTTTTAAACAACCTTTAAACTTATCTTTAAAATGAAATAATTTGTTTTATGATGCTATTTGTGTTTCATTAATCATAAATCATTGCACTTATCTTGATAAGTCACTAATTTGTATTGTAATATTTTTTTTTATTGTGGTGCCAAATGCAGTCTCTATAGACAGCTTAGTGATGAGTTAGTAAAAACTTGATGATTTTTCTCAAAATTTGGGAGCAATAAAAATGGTTTGAGCAACTAAGGAGTATTTTGTTACCTGGAGAAACAGCAAAGTTGTGGGATATTATTACAAAATATTAGAAATATGCTGTCTTCCGACATAGATGTTATAAGACAAGTGGCAGAGAGCACTGGCTCAGCTGACATAGAGAAGCTGTAATCTGAAAGAGAATGTATGAATTCTGTGCCATCCGTGAATTATTTTTTAATTATCAGTGAAGAGTTTTCAATGTTGTGAATAGGTCTTTCCTTATAGAATGCTCATATCTGATTACGTATATTATGATGCAGATATGAAGTCTATGTTTCGCGAATTATGTATATTTTAAAAATGAATTATATCTTCTATTTCTAATTTGTTAAAGTCGGATGAACTACAAATCATGCAGCCGGAATAGATCTTACAAAACACTATTATTTAATTAAAACGAATTATTTTGAGCAAAGTTCTTTTGTAAAATTAAGATTTCTCCTGTATGATGTACAATAAACTGGAACTTGTAGCTTTAAAATAATGATATTGGTTTCAGAACCCATATATTTAAAAACATCATTCATTACTGCATTCATCATCTTCAAAAAAAAAGTTCAAATTTTCTCAAAAGAATTTGAAACGAAGCACTGTCTTAATCACAACTTTCGGGCTGAAGATCACATGACAACTGGATGTCGCCATGCCATCCGGAAACAACCACATTTTATGAATTTCGGGTTTACTACTGCAAACTGCTTCTAAGTGTACATAGGGAAAATGGAAGAATTGATCTACTTGACTACGTTACACAATAGACAATTTATAATGCAATAATTAATTGTAGAAAAACACGACAAGAGAACTTTTTCTCTAATGCTTTGCGACAGCAGCAACATCTCAAAATGTATTTTAGATATGTTTTCTTAATTGTAGAGCTGAGTCAAATTATTGCAGTAGATGACTGTTAGAAAAGTCTGCTAACGTTTCGAATTCAGACAATGAACTTTTGTAATTAAAATGTGAATAAACATCATTAGTTCCTTTTCCTACCAGTACAATCGAGCTAAGTGCTTATTATTTTAGCCTGAAATTATCAATATGCCTTCATTTATTGACTGAGCGAAGCGCGGTGGTGTTTTACCTCGACTCTTCGGCAATT
Organism: Araneus ventricosus; assembly: GCA_013235015.1. NCBI lineage: Eukaryota > Metazoa > Arthropoda > Arachnida > Araneae > Araneidae > Araneus > Araneus ventricosus. Next base: position 148,636 of record BGPR01001050.1, on the reverse strand, counting down.
CGTTTATTTTTCTGTTATTTGTTTGTTGCGCAGTCACGACTAAACGCGTTATTCGATTTATCCGAATTTGGCATGATTGTTCCGTGAAGTCAGTAGAAACGACGTATATGTACAGTAAAACCTGTACTAAACGGAATCTAAAGAGATTATAAAATTTTCCGTTTTAGACAGGATTCCGTTCCATACAGGGATCATTAGTTTATGAGGATTTAAAATGTATCTAATCATTATTTAAATTAATTCGACTGTAATAAAAAAAGACATTCTAAGATTAACAAAATACCATAAATATTACTATAATTATGTTTTAATAAGTGTCACATTTTAAAATTAAGATTTAGTTAAATTTTAAAATTATACTATAACAATTAAAATTATGACACACTTAAAAGTTTATATGCATTTTATTTTAATAATATTGCTTTTGGACACTAAACAAAAATAAATATCATAGTCATTACGTACTTTAAACAATTGATTATCTTTACTCAAAAAAAAATTTGCTAAATCTACATTTTAAAATAATCCAGCATTGTTTTCTGTACATATCTTTTTATGAATAATTCTTCGCTCCGTTAATATTCTCGTATTTTGCAAAAGTTCAAGCAGTTCAGAATCTCCCTGAATTATGGCGAACTTTTCAAGTTCAGGTACTGTATCTAAAAAGGATCCATATGATTAAATGGAGAGTTGTTCTTTATCGGAAATGCTTTCATTTATATTACATTATCATCATCACTGCTATCTCTGTTCGTATGCCTTTGATTTATATTATTCACAATATCAATAGGAACCTCTGTTGAAATATCATCGTCGATTGATATGAATTCTTTTGCACTCATATCGGAAACTTTACCCTTGTTCAACAAAATCTGCAGATTACTTGCATCTATATCTTCGGCTGATGAATAATTTTCGATACAAACATTTTCAGGTCAACTCGCCTCAATTTTTTCCCCGTTAGAGCAGGCTTTCTAACAATAAAATTTTGTGAATTGTTCTTTGAAATTCTGTCCGTTTCCGCGTTAGACAAGTTCCGTTTTATGGAGGGAATGTAATATGGACCTTCCTATATTTTTCGACGGGCCCAAATATTTTTTCCGCTTAAGACAAGAATCCGTTTTTTACAGTGTCCGTTTTAAACAGGCTTTACTGTATAAGGATTTTTACTGTTTGATTCCGTTTCAAGATGGTGGCCGTTTTAATGGTTCCGTTTTATTTAATGTTCATTTTTTTTCAACGATTCTAGCCAAACGGTTCATGCTGTAAAATCTGAAAACTATTTGCGTTCTCGGGCGAAAAATTTTCTACAACTTTGTTTCAGTGCATTTTTGACGGTACTGTAATGGTTTACAGGCAAACGAAGGGCAAAGGCTAGAAATAATGCTATAGAACTGTGTTGCTGACCTACCAAGAGCGAGAGAGTGAGAGGGGACCTTACCCCTCTAACCCTCCATGACAAGATTGGCTAAGTTTTTAAATATAACGTCTTTAATCCTTTTTTTTCGACGAGAGATCTACTGTTTATAGAATTAAGTATAAGAATACATGATATAGATTCTGTGAAATCTTGTTAAATTGCATTCCAACATACTTCGCCCGAATATGTGTAAAAGTTTGCTATGCGCAAATCAGTCAGTTGAATTTGCAGATGACGATTTTTCACATAGTTCCGTCATCAAAAGAATTGGAAGAGATTCTTTTGATGATGATCATAAAGTCAAGACTCTGCCACCACCTCACAGTGACCTTTTAGTGATATGTAATGACATGAGTTCGATAAAATCATGTCTTAACTGATTTATGAATATCAACAGAAATGTTTATGAATATCAATTTATGA
>BGPR01001050.1:67739-146783 GCA_013235015.1 Araneus ventricosus | reverse complement strand
TTTATGAATATCAATAGAAATGTTTATGAATATCAATTTATGAATATCAATATAAATCTTTATGAATATCAATTTACGAATATCAATATAAATCTTTATGAATATCAATTTATGAATATCAATATAAATCTTTATGAATATCAATTTATGAATATCAATAGAAATGTTTGAAAAGTTTCTACTGAAAAGGTGTAATCTGGCGACTAAAATCTTTCTTCTAAAATCTATCTATAATCTTCTACTATCTTTCTACTAAAAGGTGTTTCTGCTAATTAGTTTATGATTTACTATCCGCCTTCGGCGACCAACTTGTTCGCCGGGTATATAATTTTAACTGAATCTCTTATACATAATTTGATATTCATGATTCTCTTAGCAAAGTCATTTGAAATTTTAAATTGTGATAGACATTATATCCATTCTCTTGTAGAGGCCTTGCACTTGTTTTGTTCATTGTCGACATGAACGTCCCTAACGGAGTCATCACTGTCCGTGTCATGTAACATCTAATTACACCCTATCGGGGCCAACTTACCTTTCTTATTCCACGTGCAAAATACACATTTGATTTCAATATTAAAATGGTGCGGCACATTTTACGTCCAGCAGCATGCAAATTGTATTAAAACATACTGATAAAAAGAATCGAAACATCTTTCAGCGTACTGGATGCATTTCCTTATATACTAACTATCTTAAGGGACTTTGATTATAGAGATTTCAGAGTAAAATTGATAAAATAAAAAAGAAAGTAGATTCTTTATCTTTCAACAATGGATGAGAAACACGCAAATAAATATTTGTTTAAACAAAGAAAATGGTTTGAATTTCATGATAACAATGAAAAGTATTGTTGTAAATTATGCCAAAAAATATTTTTTAAATTTATTAAAATTAGAGAAGGCTTTGTACAGCAACTTAATTAATACAACTTGAAAGCTAATTTTTTGTACTTTCCAGATGGTGTAAAAATTATTTTTGTACTGTAATATTTTCGGAAGTTATTAAGGAATATCGCCAAAATTTTGCTTAATTTTTAATTAATTAAAATTCAAAAAAAGGCTCCGAAGTTCACATTCCAACCCTCCAAAGTATGTTCTTGCCAAATTTCGTAGCTCTAGGTCCAGTGGTCTGCTCTGTAGAGCGCCAACACACAGACAGACACATATTCTCCTTTATTATTAGTAGAGATAGAAATTATTATTAGTAGAGATAGAAACTATTCAGTATTTAATTTAAGAATGCTTACAGCATATTTACATAGAGTTCCTAATTTTTTACCGCTATGCAGTGGCGTAGCTAAAGGGAGATGGAGGAGGTAGTTCATCCCGGGTGGGGGGGGGGGAATTTGGGCGGCAAAATCAGATGTATATTTTATAGCTAAGTAGAGAAGCGGCACTCGTTCAATCATTGTGCACATAAAAAAATAACTAATTCAATTTATTCCTATTTTTCGCTTTTTGTTCGTAAATTGCCGATATGTGACCAATGGTGGATGCGTGATTTCGCAACCTATTTGCTGAGATTGAGGGCGTCAAACGAGCGATAACTTTACATAAAAGTTTTTTTCCTGAAATTTATTTTTGTATTTTTAAGCTTGTGTGCCCTATGCAACTTGTAAAGGAATGGTGGCATGTTAAAAGTTCGCCCGGGCGTCAAAAGTAGCAGCTACGCCACTGCCGCTATGAGAAGAAATGACATTTATATTTTGAATATAAAAGTCTATCTTGTTGCTTTATTTGAGTTATTGTTTTCGCATGTACATGGACAGACAGACAGGCAGACTTCTCGTTGACGGATTTTATTCGAAATTTGACAGAAATACACAACTTACACAAACAGGCAGATATAGTTCCAAATATACCTTTTTCGAACTCGGGGACTTCTAAAACGTGAAGATTCATAAAAATCTCGAGGTTGATTTTTTTTGACGATTACAGAATTTTTTTCTGTACATACAAAAAGTCAAACATAGTGCTTTATTATAGTTTTTTGGACGTTTGCAATATTTTTTCTGTACATACAAAAAGTAAAACATAGTGCATTACGATAGTTTTTTTGACGATTGCAATATTTTTTCTGTACATACAAAAAGTAAAACATAGTGCATTTCGGTAGTTTTTTTATAAGCATGAGTGAACATCCAAAATAAAAAGCCACGTGTCGTCACTGCTTAGAAATCTAATTTTAGCTGACACATAATTACGAAACCGAGTGCCGTTATGATGCGAAGACAAATGCTGCTGCCACGCGGCTGCGTATGAATGAAAACCTACATAGTAAAAGCGAACCGACAGTTAATGAATAACGTTGTTAAGAGAATCATAATTTTGTCAGCAAGATGCCAACGAAAAAGAAAAGAGCCGACCGGAGAAAAATACCACTCGTGATCTCTTCCTATTTCCTGTATAGGATTTCACTCGCGATAGCTTTTCCTACGGTCTTCTTCACTTTCCCTGTTTGTCAATATTCATTATTCGTTATCATTTACGGAATAAATATCCCATGCAAGGACAAATGAGCTTTTAGTTGTCTGTTTTGTTGAAGAATTTCTTTAATTCTAACACGTTAATTAGTAAAATAAGATCTTTAAGCCCTATTGTTTATTTCATTCAGAGTTGTATATTGGTTTCTTGAAGGATCTCTCTGAAGGTCGCCCATCCTTAACGAATTTTAATGAGGAAAAGATACGCAATAGTAAAATATTATCCTGGGGTAAAGATTACTGAAGCATCTTAATTTGAATGCTGATGTTTGTTGTGCTTCCAAATCTTCTTGTCGTATAGTTAAAAAATAAAATAGGAAATATATTTTTAGAATCTATTTCGTCGTATTTTTCAAGATGTGCGATTAAAATCATAAAACTGCAGCTTATATTTTTAGCTTGTTTTTACCTTTTGTAATCACGAGAAAAAGAGAAAGTTAATATATCATGAATGTGATATTGTTAATTACTCCAATAGGACTGAAATGCACATTTGATATTCATTGAATTTTAAGTATGATAACAATAATGCCCATTTATGATTTGCAAATTCTGAAAATCACGAAAAACAAAAGTCTCTTAAAAAATCTTGATTAATTATTTTTATCATTAAAAGATTGTTAGAACTAAAAAAGTATTAACTAACCACACACAACATAGTAAGCCCTAATGAGTCACGAACAAATTAATACAAAGAAGAGTGCGAAAGAAAATTCATTAATTTTAATTTTTAATTTTTTTTTCTTTTTTGTAAAAGACAAGAAGGTATCTGCTTCTAGTGCAGTTATGTAAAAAGAAAAAATGTTTATCTCGTCGCTGTTGCGAGCACAAAGTAGCAAAATGTTTGAGAGCAACTTCTGTAGCAACATTAACTACAGAGGCGAACCGAGGCCCGAGCAAGCAATTGCCCGTGGCATCAAATAGGGAGTGTAAAGGAATTTTTAAAAAAATAGATTAGAGAAATAAAGTCGTAATTTTTAAAATTTGTTGAATATATTTTAATTTCAAAAGACCCCTATATAATCTTAAAGTTGAAGTTTAAAAATTCTCACCGTAATATTAGTAAGTCATATTTGCAGGTAAAACATGCATATTTCCAAGTAAAAGTTTGTTTGATATCGAAAATGAAGACATTATAGAATTTTTAAAAATACACTCGTTAGGAGAGGATGCCGCAATATTGCTGCCTCTCCTGGTTGGTAAAGTTATTTAGGGCCGCTTCTGATTAACTATTTAGAACACGAACAAAATAAAATAAATTAAGAAGAATCTTAGAGTAACATAACAAATTTAGAGGTCAAAGAATGGATTGAAATTTGAAATGTTGTTCTCAGTTTGTTTTAAACAAATATCTCCGATTATAGAAAAAAAGAATACTGTATGTTAGCAATAGAATAAACGCTTTCTAAATCGTCATATAATAACTATATACAAGAAAAAATTATATTAATTATACAAGAAAGAATTCTTCCTAGTTTTGGGAACAAGAAATTTTACGTAAAGAAACAATCCTATTAAAGATTTCTTAAACGGTGAGCCCCAATCCCAAGAACGTTCATGACCTGAAATATTGGAATCTTAGAAGTGTTTACAGTACCTCCTTTCTTCAAATATTTCTGTACATGCTAGCAAATCCTCTTGAAGGCTCGAATTTTTGAAGACGTTCGTTATAGCCACAGAATATACAATTATTACAATTTTGGAGTCGTGACATTGTTTTTAGACACGAAAGAGGTCGTGAATGAAAACATTTTACGAATTAAATTATGTTATGTAAAAATACCCGATATAACTACATTTCATAATATAGAAATTCAGTTAAAGCTTTTTTTGTAACTGTTTCTATTAGTTAGAAACCTCATTATCTCATAATTTTCTTTCCAATAACTGGAATATATTCAAACTCCATAAAATTTAAAAAAAAAAAGAACTGAAGGCTTATTTAGTGATACTTAATTCGACACAATTATCGCTCCAATTTTTAAAAAAATAATCAAGATTTTTTCTTAAATGTGCTTGAACAATCTAATCAAACTAGAAAATCACCCGTCATCTTCATTCGGGAGATTTACCGTCACATTTGACGTGTTTAAATAGATATATATGAGAGAGAAATGTTTAACACTAATTGAAAACAAATAGAATAAACATATGTTTTATGACAGGAAATATTTTTTTTATTTACATATTTATTTATTCAAGAAACCTCTTGGTAAACATTCCGTGTGAAGTATGTTTCGTTGTTTAACAATTTTCCCTGTACTTCAGATGTCTAATCAAAACAAAGCACTTCTCTGCTTGTCGAACGTCGCAAAAAAATATTATCAAATTATATCATCACGATTGCAATAAATAATCAGATGCATCGTGGCGTCCAAACTATATCACGCGCATGATATACCAATGACGTGATTTACTATTTTCTTTTAAAAAACGAAAATTAATCTGAAATATATGATTAATATAATTTAAAATTTCTTGGAAACTATTAATCACAGCGAGATAAATTTTATATCAATAGATAGAAAATTTTATTTCACTATTTTAGAGCTATTAAATTTGAAATTAGAACGGCAATTACTTTTTAAAATTTAAAATTACTGAAATTCAGGTGCTGTAACAGTGAAATAATGCTGTTTAACGTCTCGCAATGCTATGGCGCGAATTTTATTGTTGGTGACGTCAGAGAGTTACCGGATCAGTGAGAGACAGATCTGGACTATTATATTAGTAATACACGCTTTCAACCTTCAGCGTAATGATTCACAGTTCAATAGTTCTGGATGCTATTTGTTTTTAAAGTAACGTTTATAAGCCATTTGTCTATGAAATAACAAAAATAGAAAAAAAAACACGTAAAAAAGAAGAAAAACTCAGGACTGCCGTCCCCTCGACTTTCTCGCATACTTCTTCTACATCGGAATATTACTTAAAATGTGAAAAATGATTCTGCCTACGAAATCAAGCATTCTAGAGTGGTAGCAATACAAATACTCCAATAACCAAAATTGTTGTCAGCTATTATTTTATGATTTTAATGTTTCGAGGGGTGACTTCAATTAATGAATAAAAATTTCCAAATATTTCCAAATGACAGCAATTTTTAATATCATCATAAAATTGAAAAAAATTTCTAATCACTGAGGTCTGTCTGATTGATGTATTTTAGCGATTGCATTTTTGATACAAAGAGTAAAAGATATATTATTTATACTTCAGCCTAAATTGATCCACGAAAATTTAAAGTCTGTTTACTGTATTTTTTTGAAAACAATAATTTTCAAAATTCCAATGTCGAATTTTTGACGATTATAAGATTTTCTCTACTACGATATATACTCGAGAGTTTAAAAAGATGAGCAATCTAAAACTAATCTTAAATAAGAAAATATAGATTTTGCTGATACAAAAATAAAATGCTATACTTAAATAAATAATTCGCAACAAACTACCTGTAACACAACATGTATTTTTTTACGAATCATTTAATCCTGAAAAACTAAATTGATTCGGAAAGTTAAGTCCCAAGCCTTAAAAGACAGAGACCAGTGTTTTACAAGTTTCAACATCAAGCGAGAAATTCACTCCAAAATCAACTTATTTCTGTAACGAAATCATTGCTTTCAAACAAGGAACAAAGGTGAAGAGGTATTATAAGGACTTGGAATTTAAAATGTTATAAAAATATTTTCCATTCACCGTTGGATAGATTTCCCGAACTGCTTCTGGCCTCAATTGGGTGAAGTGTCGGAAAGGTGTTTCTCCATATACGGCCCGATCGCAGCTCCTGTCCTACTTGGCTGCTCGGTCAAGTTCTCGCTCGCAGAAGATTCCTGTCTTTTCAATTTTTATTCGACTAGAAAAGAAGCATATTAAATCGCCGAGTTTTACTTTCTATTTCCTCATGCGTGGTTCTCACAAATCATGCTTGCTTAGATTGTAACATGCAGTTCGCATGTGAAGTTGGGTCATAAAAAAACTTTTTTTTATGGATTTAACCCTCTAAGCGGTTTGCTATTTTCTTCTACTTGCTTTGAAGTCTTAAACATTTGCTTTTAAAGTGAATAAATGAATCTTTATCTTGTTTAATCGAGTCTCTGAAATCTTAAGAATATTTTATTCTTCGTAGGTAAAGAAATTATACATCATAAACATGATTTATCTGCTTTTGAACTGAATAGTAGAGACGGAAAAATACGTGCAAAACACTAGAGGGTTAACTCTCCAAAGTCAGACTATTTATAACTGTTACCGGCAATGTATGAAACGCCGGCATTCTATAGAATATCTAGGCAATTTATAGAATGCCGGGAGTTTTTAAGAAAGGTATGAAATATGAGAATTATTATATATTTTCCCTAGGCATTGTATATAATACCTAGGCATTCTATAGAATGACAAATGCTATTTAGGAAAAGTATGAAAAAAATTGATAAGGCTATTATTTAAAAGACGTTCATTCCTCAAAAATACAAATGTGATTTTGAAAAAATAACGACAGAGAGCCATTAAAAAACTTTTATTCAAAATATGTAAGAAAAAAAAATTAAAGTTGTACGAAACAAAATTTATGCCTTTTTTATTAAAGAAAACAAAATAAATTATGAGCCCTCCTACTTCCAAGAAAGGAACTAATTTTATTTTGAGTTGCACATAATTTTATTTCCTATAAAATCGAATCGGAGATGTATTTCATACTTTGCCGGTTTGTATTTGCCATTCTATAGAATGCCTAGGAAATATGTGAAATATTAATCGTTTCATACATTGCCGGCCAGTTTCCGGCATTTATAAAATGCCTAGGTAGTCTATAGAATGCCGGATTTCAAACTTTGCTGGTACCATCACTATAAATTGAAACGCTAGGGAATAAATTCTCATACTTCTGCAATGAGGCGAATAGCGATTTAAATGAAACTCTTGAATAGTACACCGAAACCTCTTTAGCATGTCGGTAGCACGTCGTTTCGCCTTGGACCCGATTCATTTCTGTTCATTTCAGTGTTAAAAAACCTTTATAACGTAGCAGGTATTCGATAGTGCGCCGGACCGTTAAAGAAAAATCTTCTATGAATCTAAATTCAATCCACAGTGCTTTAATTAGAATCCAAAATCAAACGTCTCTACTATCGAAGAAGATTTTTTTTCGAAAGAAGATTAAAATTTGAGCATTCCTTTACATACTTAGCTAGAAAGAAAAAAAAAAACCAACAATTACTATTATAACAAAGATATAATCATTTAAATTTCTACCTATTGCAATAAAATAATGTAAATTATCGCAATATATCCAAAAGTAAGAATAACATTTTGTAAATTCCGTGATAATAATAGAAGAAAGAAGAACAATGTATATAATGGTTACTCAAGAGGGGGCATTCCAATTAAAGTACTTTTGTTATCATTGTATTCTGTACAATTATTTGCAGGTTGGAATTTAGAATTTTGAAAATTTTAAATTTTATTTATATTGTCTGAAATTATAAGCATAACAATATTCTAAAATGATTGTGAAATCATATTAATAAGTAGACCTATACTGTTAAACTGTACTACTAAAGTAAGTAGTTAATCGCATTTTGGAGAAAGCTTCGATACTACATTTATCATTACATCGTTTTGAAGCGGTCTCTATAATATAAATTATTTAAAACTAGCCTTACTGTATAAAAAGAGAAGCCAAAATCTGCTGCGTTTCTATGAAATGTTTTGCACCAGATTTATGTTAAATCCTACAAACACGAGTTTACGATAATTCTTCTCAGAATTTATCCAATTTTATTGTAATGCTGTTGAAAGTTCAAATTGTTGCTCTAAATTTCTAAATAACTCGAAATTATGTGTATTTTTCTTTATAGTGTTTATTTGCTGGCATGTTGGCACAGTAGAAAAAAATAAACGCATTAAGTTGTGTGCACGTGATTGTAGTTATGATTAACAATAAGTTAATCATTAACTAAATAATTTTAATTTAAAAATTTATTAAAAATTGTTTAGATAATAATTTCTGAAGTTATCGTCGTAAGATATTAAAATTACGAAAGATCAGTGTTATTCCTTTTAATCCGTAAATTTTAATGTAATAGAATTTGTGTGCCAAAATTTTATTGCAGTTTTTTTAAAGAATTATAAAATAAAAATAGCGCCGAAATCGGAGTTATTAATTTCATTCTTTTCTTTTTTTATAGTTTTATATGGTTAGCAGTTTCCCTGGACTTACTTTGCCTTCCAAAATAATAATAATGAGTAAAATTTATTTACTTAGTTAATTTGAATACTCTCTCTTTGGCTATATTAGTAAACATCATCTCTCAAATAAGTTACCTCACTAAAAGCAATAAACGTAACATCTGCGAAAAGATCTAACAAAGAATAAATGTTTTACGGATGGGTTTAACTGCTTAAATGGCTTAACGCCTTAAGTCTCGCGCCCGTCACATTGACGAGCATCGAATTATCGCATTTTTAGGCTTATAAACTAAAATTTAATCATTACTCAAATCAATCATTACGCAATACATCAATTGCTTTGACGCAAAAATTACGTAGAATCCATAAGCATCTCAAGTATTCTATGCCTTCTTAGATGAATGAAAATGACAGCCCCTTTCCAAAACAGAACGCGGGTCATCGTATTAGATTGCAAAGAAAAAGCGACCCTTAAGGGGTTAAGAAAACAATTTGACATCGATTTCAACATTTCAGTCAGATGTTGCGTAGTAATGTCAGTGAAATTCCGAAAACGATTTGATACATGTTTTATAATAGGTATTAACAAGTCGCTAAACTATTCAAGAGAAAAAATTATTCAAATTAAAATTCAAGAAGACGCACTTTCTGCTGCACGGTAGCCAGGTTGACAGTTGCGTTGGGAATCTCCCTCTGCAGTGCGCCGAAACGGCGCGTTACCTGTCTGAAAAAAACAAAACTTTTTGAGCTGCTCTCTCATTGAAAACAAGAGAAGTTACTACATTATAGGATTTTTTATAATTAATTTTTGCAGTGGGTTCAACAATTTATGAACGCCCTGTATTATCCCCTCTTGTGTAAAGACTAAATTGATTGCTAATTGAATGAGGGAAGACAAGACTATCAACCTTACAGGCGTTCGAAAGATGTAAAATATCTTGACTTCTATGATTTGCAAAGTGAAGAAGGCTCGTTCCTACTTCTTAAAAACACTGTCTTATTAAAAAGGAGCGTGAGCTTTCAACTCGTCGTTATTTTACTGTTTCGCATTGAATTCAAGAAAACGTGAAGTAGGTATTATTGAGAAACATTTCTGTGGAGAATCTAAATATCACCTGCTTTATTTTTATCTATTGTCACTCGATAAATATATTCATCCGAACCTCACGGCTTCTCTGAACAAATAACTGTTTCGCGTAAATCAAGTGTCTATTTTTGACGATCATTGCATAAATAACTCAGAATAAAATGCCTACGTGCGTAGGATTCAGGAATTCGAAAAGGAATTATGGTTTCCTGAATGTATGTAAATAATAAAATCAGAAACGTGATATGTTGATTAAACTGATTTTTAAGAAGATTATTTAATTATTAATTCACTAGTTTTGAACGGTACCCCGTCGAAATAGCCCAAGCCATAAATGACCCAAATTCAAACACTGAATAACACTTAAAAAACGTTATTTTGTCGGGTCTCTTTTGGCTTGGGCTATTTTGAAGGGGCACGGTTTTGAACGTACGGAGTTTCTTGATAAATAGGAGAGGATATTTTTTATATCGATACAATTTTTTCCTTTATAATTAATTCTTAATAAATTAACTTTACATCTAATGTTTCATAGCTAATGACAAAATGTTACTAGTACTATTGATGAATTTTTACTATTACTTTTTCAATCTTACGCTTTCAACTTTATCTGAATGAATATAATTTACCGTGGAATGTAAAATCAAATGCTTGCTGTTCTCCTTTAAAAACAGGTAGTTAAAAATAACATTTTACTCATTAAATAAGTTTATCTCTTGGCCCCTCAAATTTAGCAACAAAACGTTGTGTGTTCAACCAAAGTCACAATTTTTTAAAATTAAATGCCGAAAGTAAAACTGTGAGAAAATGGAAACAAATCGAAGTAATTTAATTTAAATAAAATTAATTACGATAATACTCCATTTGAAATCGAAACGACATATGAATATATGAGTATTTTTTTATTTTGAATGAGAATAATTGAATGACTATGAAATATGACTTTTACAGTTTTTTACCATGTACAAAAATATATAAATTAAAATTATTAAAATAAATTCACAACTCTCTGAAATAATTTCTATCTAATTAAATATTTTCTAAACTTTTTCTGCTTTTCTAATAAATAAACACATAAATAAAATGTTAAGATTTTTAAGGCATGAGAGTGTCATAATGAGGCAGAATTACTTAAAAATAACTATTCCGCACATTAAGATCTCGATTGGAACTCGTGTTTAATTAGCATAGAGCTGTTCTCACAATCTTATGGAAGAATTACCAATATAATAGCCCAGATCAGTCTATCGGTAACGCTCTGACGTTACCAACAATAAAACTCGCGCCATAGCACTGCGAGACGTTTAACAGCATTATATCATTGTTCGAGAACTTAAATTTCATTAATTTTAAATTTAAAAGAGTAATTGTTGTTCTAATTTCAAATTTAATAGCTCTAAAATAGTAAAATAAAATTTTCTATCGATTGATATAAAATTTATCTCGCTATTATTAGTAGTTCACGAGAAATTTTAAATTATATTAATCATATGTTTCAAATTAATTTCCGTTTTTTAATAGAAAGTAATAAATTACGTCAGTGGTATATCATGCGCGTGAGTTTGGATGCCACGATGCATCTGATTATTTATTGCAATCGTGATGATATAATTTGATAATATTTTTTTTGCAACGTTCGACAAGCAGAGAAGTGCTTTGTTTTGATTAGACATCTGAAGTACAAGGAAAATTGTTAAACAACGAAAAATACTTCACACGGAATGCTGAACAACTTTGTAATTGACTTTTTTCCCGTATATCGTACCGTTTTTGAGATAAGAACGCTAACTCCGAATTTTGCCGCTAGGTGACACTGTAAGCGGTTTTCTTGTTTAGCGCATGGCAACTTTACAACTGTTACAAACTAGAAAATCACCCGTCATGGTATGACAGGTGCAAATTGCATCTTCATTCCAAAGATTTTCCGTAAAATTTGACGTGTTTAAATAGATATACAGTGTGCCCGCTAAAGTCCGCTCCACCCCAATAATTTCTGAACGGCAAGAGCTATAGTCATAAAAGTGGGGTCTTGGTACAGTAAAGTTGGCATGCGTTACGCAAGGAAATTAATTATAGCGCCACCTGGCGGAAAAATTCGGAGTTAGCGTTCTTATCTCAAAAACGGTACGATATACGGGAAAATAGTCAATTACAAAGTTGTTATTAGTTATTTTAAATCATATTGATCAATACTACTTTAATTTATGGAATCTATTTGAAATGTTATATTAATATCCGAAGTTATCTGATAATTATTCGGGAGTGGAATCTTAAATCTGTCTAGTGTGTATATGACAAAAGCAGGGGTTTAGTGGAGCCGGTTACGCACCAGAACGGAATTCCGGCACTGCTTTCTAATTTCTTAGCTGGCCGGAACGCCGTTCCGTCAGTACATTTTTTGCGAGAAATAAGAAGAAAAATTATACGACAATTTCTTAAAACAGCGCGGTCTTTGTCTAATCCTACCTTCGAAAATATGATGAATATTTCAAATTAATAAAAATAAGTAACCTCTAGCGATTGTAGGTGGGAAGGAGGTTGCAAACATTTAATTGTACTTTATGTTCCGAACTCGTGATATTTTTATATTACTTATCAATGTCATGATTTTACTTTTAAATTACTTAATTTTAGTATAACTTGAGATCAGCATAAATTTTTTAAGAATTATTAATTATTTAATATTTTCATGACATTCATGCTTTGAACTAAAGTATGCATTATGTTAATGTTTGATCAAAAACAAACTAATAACTTTAAAGTGATGACGTTTTATTATTTCAGTATTGAAATAAAATAATTATACATTTCAAATTTAAATATATATATATATTGAAGTGATCCCCTATTTACACTCCCCTATCATCCTCTACATTTTGCCCAATATCATCTAGCTCAGAGCGTTCCGGAACTGCTTAATTTGAGATTACACCTCTGGACAAGAATGAACCTAAGCTGACACATATTCTCCTTTTTAGTCGAATTGCATTTCATAATAGCATATTCTTCCACATAGAAGTAGTGGTTCAGCCACTGCGAGGCATCTTAAATTCAAGGAAAAGAGAAGTGTAAAATATTACAAGATTCTTACCATAATTTATCATCTACAAAGTTTTGCTTTAGATTTTAAGTAAATAAATGGTGCAAATTTAATTTCGAATTAATTAGGTTTTTTTAACCACGGCATCTTAGTTTTGTAGGCGAACACTTCGATACAAGAAAAACAATGGTAAAAATTAAGAATATTTCGATTTTTGCTTTACTTTTAGAATTCCTTTTGATTCCTTTTTCCTGTGGACTAATCCATGACTTTACGAAAATCTTTGGGAAGTAAGTCATTAAGAATCATTGACTAAGAATCATTAGAAAGAAATTAAGAATCATTGACTGAAGCAATTTAAGATTGTAGAACCTTTTCTGTTCTATTAGATTCAGTGGCGAATCTAGGATTCCGGTCCTGGGGAGGGGGGGCTGAGGTCATAAAAATTTTGTATCGTGGTGATGAATGTCAAACTTCAAGGCTAAAGTAAACCAAAACTCTTTAACTTTACAGACTTGACTCACCTGGCAACAAGAATCATAAAGAACGCAACAATACTTTCGATAATTTAATAAAACATACAATGAAATAACTAGCCAAAAAATGTCTTCGACCGCGTCAATGCTACAAGTACAAGTGGAATGACTACAAAAGTAGCAAAATTTTCGAGCCTTTCAAGCCAGAAAGCAATGTTGAAACGTTTTTATTATTTTTTAAAGAGAGAAATTAAGAAAAAACAGTTAAAATGATGTTAAATTAAATAAAGAATTCTGACTTGGCTCTGGGGCCCCCCCTCCCTGGATTCTCCTCTGATTAGATTGAAAGCTTTCTTCATATTCAGTGGCAGGAAAATAATCATTTCACAATAAGACCATCATTCCAGGAAAGGTAACGATATCAGAGCTTGACTTTATGCTATTCTCTAATGAAAATTGCTTTTCATTCAGCCAGGAATATGATGATCCATCGCTCCTGTTCATTTTTTAGGATGTTCTACCCAATCATCTTCCTGCGGCAAAAATATTGCAGTTTCCTGTTATCCTTCCTGTGCACGATTGATTGCATCGCTTACCAAAAATTGTTACACCAATTGCGATTACCTGTTTAAGATCGATTCTTTTCATGAATTATATTTAGCTTATTTTAACGAGCTCTAAAATTAAAAACTTTTATCTTTGTCAAAATAACAGCATCCAACATGTTTGAAGCTTGGAAGAAGGAATTCTTTAAAAATATGAAAAAAGAATAATAAATACAATATACCATGTTTTATAGCATATCACGTGTGGATCAGCTGTGGATTGGTAGAGTTCCTTCTTCCTGGATACGTGTTTTATATATCTGTGTACTGATTGAAGAATATGACAAAATATGAATCTTAGCGTTCAGTAATTCAGTTACTCTACCACTTTAATGATGCTGTTATATCGATGTAATGGAGTTACGTGACGTGACGTGGCGTCACAGTTGCATGTCAAACGTAATTGCGTTAATATATCACTAAATCTAATATCTCACTTCATGGTGTTTTATTCTTTTCCTTCTGCAGTGGATCCCAAAGTAAAATCGGCACAGCTCACTTTATGTTTATCATCTGAGCTAGATTTGTCTCCATCGAAATAACTGAAAATAAATGGGTAAATTAAATTAATTTCAAAAGTTTTTTCCCAGGAAAACCTTAATGGCAGACGACGTTCCTGCTCATGAAATATAAGACGTTGAATAAAATTAAATCAGTTGTAAGCATAATTAGTGAAACCAGATTTTCCTAAAAAATATAATCTTATATCTTAAACTGTTGTTAATTAAGCATAGTTATTAAATTAAGAATCGATTTAATGTAATTAAAGAAAGACTGTTAAACGAAGACTTTAAAAAAATAATTGATGACCTATGTTGCCCAAAGTCCTATGTTGATGGCAAGAAGAGCATTTTTTTTTGCCTACGCGGATACATTTGACCTTATTTTCTAAAACAACATCGTATGTGCGCATGATAAAAGATGCAGATGTAATCCCAATGCCTTTTCTGAGCATTCCACAATATTTCATCATATGTCACTTCTTTTTAAATTTCATGCGTTGAAAAGTTTTAGATGTGCGAAGCATACTACGCAAACTATGCCGCCTTCATCAAACGACGGTTGCATGAACAATGCATAGTTTGTTGTTAAAAATTCGGAATGAATACCGAAGAAAATTACTGATTTTTTAGGAGAGAAAAGCCTCGAAAGTCTCTCCTCCAAATAAGGCATCCGCACTCAGTGGTCTACCGGCTAACTGACGCAGATGACAGACCAAGGTCTACCCGAGATGCGATTACGTGGGCGATCGGACTCCCCACCTTCTGCCCGGCTACAAAAGGAGACGATAAAATGGCTATTAAAAGAAACCAAGCTCAGGCCTTTCTTTATAGGGAAACAACAAGAGCAATTACAAGCACTGAGTTGCTCTTACTTTCTCATTAGAGCAGAAAAAAATGCAGGTGATTGAATAATGCAATGTTTCTTTTATAGAAAACTAGCAGTATGCGCACGGCGTTGCCCATTGAATCAGGACTTCCACAAAATGAATAAATAAATAAATAAAACAAATCGCCCACAATGACATGAAAAAGTTCTGAAAACAAAATCAAAACAAAAATTACACATTATTGATTTTCCGCTTATTTTTCTATTCGATAATGACATTTCAACTGTAGAAAAACAGTACAGAGTACGTTAATCCGAAAAAGTATTATTAAAAAAATTGCAACGTGAAAATGATTATTATAGGAAAGGGAAATGTGCGAGACAAATAAACATGTTAAGATACTGCCGAAAATAATAATCGAAGTCATGCAGTTGAAGGTTATGACGTATCCTGCGCTCAGCACCATCAGCCAATGAAATTGCAACAATGCATATTGGGAAAGCTCCGAAGAAACTTCCGCGGGAGAATGCTCGCTAGAGAAAAATCTCTTTGAACTGACCAGGAAAAAATTGATTGGAAAAAAAAACGGAAAAAGATATTTTAACCGTTCATGTTTTAAATCCGACAGAAACGTTCCAGTCATAATCTGAAAAAAATGAAAATGATAGCGTTATTAAAACGTCGGATGCGATAATTAAGAAATCCGAATGGAAAATTTCCATAAAAATGAAATTACCATTTTTAAAAAAATTCTCAAAATTCAGTAAATTACGTTAGACGTATGAAACAAACATCATTAAAACGGAAATCGTTTTCTCTTTCCGATGGTGTATCTATTTTTTTCTTACTTTTATCCATTGAGAAATTAGTGGGAAAAATCACCTAAAACAACACAAAATATTAAATAAAAAATCTTCTAGATAAAAGTTGAATAAAATTTGGGCTTCGAGGTGCATTGAGACACCATTACGACTACCTGTGTGCGAAATTTCATAGCTGTAAGTGCGATAGATTCGTCTGGACATCGCACACACGCATACAAATAAACATTGCCTTCTATGAGTATAGATAATCACAAAGGTATCTCACAAAAAAATATCCCATCCCTCTCCCTCCGTGCCGTAGCGTCTAGGGTAACTTGAATGATACTCGTCGTGTCATTAATGTGGGATTCCGTTCAGGAACAAAACGACCACATAAGGATTACCTTTAAGAGGTTAGTGGCTTGGGATTTATGTCTAGGGGGATTTTAAGGATTCAAACCGATAATAACCTAAAACAAAATACTGTTTAAAATAAAAGAAGAGACTTTGCGATTAAACACAACAAATATTTATTACAAGACTAGGGAGAATTTACAGGGGGGAAAAGGGATATATGTACATAGAAAAGTTAAAGGTGATTTACATGGAGACATGGTTATACCGGAGCTTGATTAAATAGGGATAGTTATTATAATTAAGATTAGTGATTATACGTTAAAGATTTAATACTGAGGAGAGCCGAGGAGTACCATTATAAAGTTAGTCGAGGCATGTTACTTACGACCGGGAGATCGGGCGGCTTAAACGCCAAAAGTAATTAACAGAGGAATGAGAGAAGTTAAAGCATTTCGGTTGCCTGCGGCGCTGCTCTGCTCACTCTGAGCTTGCACTCGGGTTTTGTTCAGAAAAAAGATGGCGCTGCTTGTGGCAGAGCGGTATCTCCATCTATTGCCTTCATTTTTGGCAACATGATTTTATCTTTTCATATGTAACTATGAATTTCAAATTTATTTTAGAATTCTATCTACCACTTTTCATATCGCACCATATATTTTAACACCGTGATCCTGCTTATCTACCATACGTTTGGCGCAGTTTAGCCAAAAATGGCTCTTGCGCCATTAAACCTCATACAACCAACCATCTATTGCCGGATAGCCTAAGTAATCTAGCTCGTACATTTTGCAATGATTAAACAGTACTTTACGGGTAATTTCCTACATTAATACGTGAACTGAGGGCGGAATCATAATGACCATCACTGGTTTCGGTCCAATCCCTCCTACAGGAGGTATGTCCAGCCATCAGATTGGAGGTAACTCGACCGTAAACCATTAAAATACCCACTAAGGAAGCGAGAACCCGCTTACTTATCAGGAGACTTCTCATCCACGTACTCGTGAAGCCCCCCGATAGGAGTTCTGAAAATTATAATAATTTTAATAAGATCAAATAAATAAGGGCAATAATAATAAGGGAAAATAAGGTCAGATAACTTTCATTTGAAATGGAAGGAAGGCGTTTTTAAAAATAGAAAGGTATAAACGTCAAGTCATTCGAGTAAAATTTGTTTTGGAATCCCATCACGCATGCTGGAAGAAAATGGGACCTCACAGTTCAGCGTAAGATAACATGCAGTTAGATGTTAGATTGACAGGTTCTGTGGCAACTTGAGCCGCAGTAATCCCTAAAAAGGGAAATTATTAGCATGTACCTTCCTCATCTGATAGGGAATTCAGGTAGTGTGGAAAAGACCATGGACGAATGAGGTCCTAAGCATGGAATCGGTAATCTGCCGATTTAAAAGTCAATTTTCTAAGTGTTCAGCTGTGTGAAACACGTTCGTAAATGTCTATGTGTCGTGTTGTTATTCGTCAAATAAATAATTGGAAAATGCAAAATGGACTGGTTATTTGAACTTTAAAAAAGAACACGCATATCGAAACTCGGGCTTAACGCCACAGGTTCTATTACGTTTTTCCGGTGGCTTTGGAGTCATGCAAATTGACTCCATTACACCTTTCTTTCCGTTAATACTTTCCGCCTCAATTTTTGCTATTCCTTTCACGTAAGGTACAATTTCATACTATGTTTCCCTTAGAACCTAAAATTTTGAAATAGTACCTTTGTTACAAGATATACGACAAAAAATATACAGTAATCCCGAGTATATCTCTGAGTTTCAATCATAACAACTGAGATCTACAATGGAGCCGACAACAGCTTGGCTAGAAGTTCACTTAGGTTTTTAGAGTAAGGCTAGGTAAATGCTATATACATCGGTTTTACAGTTTTTAGTACTTCGAACTAAATAAGGACACCAATTAAATATATTTAAATAAAGTTTAAATTAAAAACAAATAGTTTCTGAATATGATTCTAATGTTCTTAAAAATATGTAATGCAGTGAAACTTATGTATAACGATAAACCTTTTAGGTTAAAAGAGTGGGCAGAGGCTCAAGTGGAAGAATAAGAGACCAGGGATTATCAAACAAACATTTATTCAACACAGACACAGGACAAAAACATCAAGACAGTAATACGAGCACATCACAGTTCGTGAACTGGTGAGAAGTTAGACTCGCACCCGCCTGCTACACGTACTTGGAGTCACATGAGCATTGGCTGCATCCGGGTATTAACAAACCTGCATATAATGACATTTTCTCTAGTCCCGGCGAAGGCCGCGATGGCCTAGTGGTAAGGTCTCGGCCTTGGGACCGGAGGGCTTCAGGTTTGAAACCCGATTCCACTGAAGATCCGCCGTGTACGCACGCTAAATCATACGCAGTGGCCAAACGTCCTCCCGCTGGTTTGGCGTGGAAGTTTGGAAAGGGGGTGCCAGTTCAGGCGTCGCCCTCGTCATCTGACCGCGGTTCAAAATTACAAGGTCAGTCCCAAAATAGCCCTTGTGTTGCTTCAAAACGGGATGTTAATATAACTAAACTAGTCCCGATGGAATTACTATTTACTCAATGTATTTTGAACCTGCATATAACAATCACTTTTTAGTTGCATCTGCCTATAATGGTGATTTTACCTCTTGAGAAAGCTGGTACAATTCAATATCGATTTCTTTTTCTTAGAAAACGACACTCCATGTTTCAGAACGTGAGATCACAGGGGAATCGAGGTAGCAAAGGCCTTTTAGAAGTCCTGATAAAAAATATAACAAGTTCAGGTGACGCTAACTTGTAGTAATCATTTATTATGTGCAAAAAGTCTCGCCTACAAAGATTTTTGCTGATAAATAATTGCATTTAAATGTTATGAACATGACAAATTAATCGTACAGTCATTAATGAAACAAATTAATCGTAATACGATCCACGCTTCTGCCATCTGTAATGCTACAATCATTTCAATAACCTGGCTGTCTAGTCGTCTTAGAAGGTCACAAATATAAATTTTCGCACGTGGACGAACATTTTCGCAGAGATCATCCGACAGAGTCTCCATAAAACCTCTCAGTCTGAAAATGCTTCGGAACTTGCAATTTTGAGTTATGTCATCCCAGAAATGAATTATTTCAGGGAGAATGAACCTTTTCGGCGCCTTATAAGCGAGACGAAAATACGACCAGATCAGAAATAAATAAAGTTGAGTGACTCAATTCATGCGCAGCCTTCACCTTGTATACGTAAATAATATCGATCATTTGCTCAACTGTAAGAGTAGATATATTGGAAGGGAGAAAATCTCCGTACTACACAAAACTTCGCATAAAATGGAACATATTTCATAACTAAATTTTGATACAAGAATATCAAAATTTGTTTTTGTCTTAATTACATATCTAAGCAGAGTTTATTTATGAAAATGACATTGAAAATTTTAAATAAATATGTTTTTTTAATTGCCATCATTTACATATCTACAAAAAATTAAGGCCGAATAAGTTTCCGTACAGCGGAAATTACGTGTATCAAAGAAATGTCAGCCATTTTGATTTTCAATTTCAAGGCAGATGTGATCACTTTGGGTTTCTATAACTTCTCTTATACACTCTGGCCTAGTTGCAATCAGCATTTAAAATTTTGGTTAGTAAGTTCTGTTTCACTCTTTAGTAGCTATTCGCATTATTTTTTGACTACTCGTTTTTACTTTCTCGTATGCGAATTATACAAAGAGAGAGTATTGTAATCGTCAAAAAATTCGAACTCGAGATTTTGATGAATCTCCACGTTTCAGACCTCCCCGAGTCCGAAAAACACAATTTTGGAATTATGTCTGTCTGTGTGTCTGTGAACGCGATAACTTGAAAACTATTAGAGCTACGGGGATGAAATTTGGTATGTGATTTTGACACATAATTTGCAGGGGTTTTTTTTTAAAATCAAATTTTGGACAAAATCCGTCTGTGGGAAGTCTGTCTGTCCACTTTCATGTGAACACTACAACTCAAAAACCTGAATAGCTATATGGATAAAATTTGGTGCACAGTTTTATCATCATAAATGGAGGCCCGTAAAAAATTTTGGGCCCTATCCGTCAAAGGGTTGACTGTCTGTCGGTCTGTATAATTGCATACTTTTGAACTTTATAACTTCTTAACAAAATTAGTAAGATAAATGAAATTTTGTGTATGGCTTTCTAGTCCTAATTGTAGATTTGTGTCCAATTTTCGTGTCAATCGGTTAAAAAAAAGGCTTTCAAATTGCATATTCAATTTTTCTAATCCGATTCTCTACGCGCATGCGTACTGGTTTATCTAACTCAGCCCCGGCTTCTAGTTCCGTCTTGTTTCAAGTATTGCGTAATAACACCTGCTTGGCACTTTTTCTTCCATTTTGGGTCCCTTTTTCGCCCTTTTGGCCCATTCTGCTCCCGCTTAGCGTATTTTATTTTCTTTTTTTTTTTCTTCTTTTTACGTGTTGACACTGTCTCTGAGGGAATAATCGGAGCTTTCGTGGCGTTCGGACCTTCCCGTAGGTCAGCAATTTTTATGCGGTGGGGGCTTGGGAATGACACCTTTGTTTGAAAATATACGATAAAGTTTAGGGGAGACCACTCCCATTGATTTCATTTATGACTCTTCGTATAGTAGACAAAACTTGAAAGTTCGTGTTCATAGTGTCATTGTCATGTTTAAAGTAAGAAGGTCATTCCACGAAGTAATAATGTACTCTAATAGGCATTTTGTTTCATAATAGCCAGATACATTCATTTATTCATACGATCTGTAACACGAATTTTAATTTTCAAACACCAGAAGAATTCATATATTCCTAGTACTTATATCTTTTCCGTCAACATGTTTAACATTTTCGTATAAATTACTTATAATTTTACCTGCTAATTCAGTTTTGTATCAGACTCTGTTTCATCTAATCAACTAAGATTGATTTTCTTTACTCAACGATAAAAAGAAATGGAATCCAAATATAATAGTTTCCACGCTTTTTGGTAATTCTTATATTCTGTTTTAAGTTCTTCAATTTCCTAAGGACTTCTTTGCGACCCAACCTCTTATATAGATACAAACTGATCCACGTCCCAACAGCCGAAGTTGGCACTTTTGGTTATCAGATTTCCGTGGAATAGCACTCTCAGCTGCAATAATTTTTGAATTTCGCTCTATTCGGGATTTTTCTTTATTTCCGAGGCATTTTTTTCTTTTGTTGAAAAATTATTGTAACGTTTATGATTTCTATCAGCGATTTGAATTTAATAGAAAAATAACTGATCTTTCTTTGCAATATATTATTTTTGGAAGGGGCTGGGTGTAGATAAAGAAAACGAAATTCGCAATTTGAACGCCTTTTTTTCGAAACGATTGACACAAAAATTGGACACAAATCTAACATTAAGGTAAGAAGGCCGCATACCAAATTTCTTTTATCAAAGTAATTTTTTAAAGAAGTTATTGCGTTCAAAAATATGCGATTATACAGACCGACAGACAAGTCAACCCTTTGACGGATTTGGCCCAACGGACCTACATTCCTGATGATAAAACTGTGTGCCAAATTTTATCTGTCTAGCTATTCAAGTTTTTGATTTATTATGTTCACATGATTGCGGACAGAAAGATTTCCCATGGACGGATTTCGTCCAAACTTGATAGAAACCTACAAATTATATGTCAAGATCATATACCAAATTCCAACCCTCTAGCTCTAATAGTTTTCGAGTAATCGTGTTCACAGACAGACATAATTCCAAAATTGTGTTTTTCGGACTCAGGGAGGTATAAAACGTGGAGAGTCGTCAAAATCTCGAGTTCGAATTTTTTGAGGATTACAATACTTTCTCTTGTATACTTCGTATACGAGAAAGTAAAAAGGACATGACGGCTAAAGACAATGATCTGCTAGATGAAATTCGCAGATACGCTTTCCACAAGATTGTGACGCCCCATGAAATGATTCCATTTTTAGGAATTAATAGTATTTCTGCTCCTGTTTACTACTCATGAAAACCTAAACGTTTATAAAATAAGAAAAGCTTAATTTACTGAGGTTTCAAAATGAATTAATCTGGGACAGTAATTGTTTACTATAAATTTAAAAAGATGTTAAAAACACCGAATCATTATTACTTCAGAAATGAGACTAATTTTTCGCTTAAATTGAAGAGTTGATGCCACTGCTGTAATTATTACATTAGGGAAAATCGTTTTATTTCTTAACAACGAGCGTGCTTTCAGTTGAAGTGAGTGACTCAACTTCATTTAAATAGGGTTTCGTAACGCCACGCTAATGATGCATCTTAAATAGACGAAACGAATTTTTCTTCCATTTGAAAGCGCAACAAAAGAAACGTTTTTTCCATTTGGGTAATCTTCAGATTACATCTTATTGCTGTTTGCTAGAGTACGTAAGCTTCTAAGCGCAATTTTTGTTATTGTCAAAGATTTAAATAATTGTGAAATGTGTGCATTTTAAAAAATGAGAAATAATAACAACTATAATTTTTGTAATTTCTGCATTATGCATGTGAAGTCCTAGAAATCGTATACCGTTAAAAATGGTGAAATTATTTCTCTAGAAGATCTAACGCTTTTGGAGGATGAGGTGGTTCTAAAATTCATTTTTGTTATCTCACATTACACAAATTAATTATGTCTATTTTTTGATATACTATATTATGTTATTTGATATTTTTTGCTAATAATATTTTCTTTTGATTTTTGCTATGAAATTCTTACCTGAGAGGAGTACACATTTTAAATCACAGTTAGCTTGAAGCAATACTTATTTTTAAGCATAGATCTATTTTCTAGATTCTTTTTTTTAAATGAACCACATAAAAATGACAAATTGGAATTTTATCAATCCAGAACAAAAAAAATAACTTCGATTTTTATTAAATAAAATAGCACTAAATATAATTCATTTACACAACATTTTAAACAAAATCAAACAATCACAAAATAGCATACACGACTACTCATTCACCTATTTTTGCTTCTAAGAAATTTTCGAAATCTTGTTTTGAATTTCGCTTCCTTCTGCTTGAATAGTAACTTTTACAATACTGGAGCAGTCAGAGTTTCGGTATTTTCGATTTTGCTGGTTTGAAATTAATTTTAAAAATAAAACTGCTATTAAGAAAATATAAAACAGATCTGTATTCTTTTACTTACACTGTTTTACTTACAGATTTGTATGTGTTCCAAGGATTCAGCAGCGTAAAAAACATTTTTATGTGATAGTATATGCTGCTATTTTTAAAAAAGTCATTTAAACTTTATAAAATATTAAAATAAGGGAAAAGTTGCAGGTTAAAATGTCACCATCATGTTTTTATTGTTCCTGCGTGTGGAAAAATGCAAATTTTACTGCGTTACACACAGTTTCCTCTGTTATCTTTAAAAAAACACGAGCAGTTACTTTAGTTACTTATCCAATGAAACCTTGTACCCAGATTTGAATAATTTCTGTTCTTGCCAGTTAAGAAAGATTTTACTGTTATTATATAAATTAACGTAACAATATCTCTTGACCTCAAATAAATAGAACTAGTTTAAAAAGAAATTTTACATTGACTACATCGTTAGACGGATTCTCAGAAATTGTTTTTTCACATTGAAAAAAATAATATTGACCCTACACTGTTTATTTTGATAAACGAAAGTGAGTAAACTTTTTTAAAAAACTAACACTGCCTCAATGGAAATCTGCAAACTCTTTTCATGAAGGAATATTTTGACTATTTTCTTTCTTTCAGATCCACAGGATAACAGATACTGAACGAAGATGCTTCTGAGGTCAGGAATGACAGGATGTGACACTCGAGCTGCCGGAAAGTGGTTGCGTAATTGCTGCTGAAAACAAAGGCATGTATTCTCGGATTGAATTTGCTTTTTACGATAGAATCACTTGCCTATTTATTATTAGTTTAGAGCAATTTTTTTTCGGTAAAGATTATTTTGCAAACATTTCATTACATCCAAGTAAGAAAATAAGCTTTTTTAAGCATCACGATTTTCCCTGCGTCTATCTGTGTAAATGGTTTTTCAAAATTTAAAAAAAAAAAATGTATTTTTTTCATAGCTTTGAAATTATACAATTTTACATATTGTCTTTTGTAAGATATTCAGAACATTTAGTATTCAATTAGTAATAAAGTCTATTTTCCATAATTTGTGTTTGTACTTTGTATCAACCATACTCTTACTTCTGAATGAAGCAATCTGAAATTTTATGAATATACATGCTTTATTTAGGCTAAGCCAAAGAAAATACATCATAGAATGATCATTCTTTGAGAAAGAGGAAGAAACTCCATTATAAAAAAAACTTGTGATGTTTCTTGAGAATATATATATTTCGCTTAGTATTATGTTCTAAATAAAACAAAATTGTGTATTTACCATTTGAATGAATGGTGTTTAAATTTGATATTAATTTGCTCGTGAAAAAATGTTTCAAGTTTTCCAAAAAAGAAAAAGGAAAACAAAACTATAACAAAGCTTGCATTATTTTGTTTTAAATTCAACGCAATTTTTATTTCATTTTGTCTGGATGTTAAATTTTTATGAAAAATTAGAGGAAAAGGGTTTATTTTACAAGCATTAGAAATCTCTTTAAAAGTAAGTTACAGTGTGTTGAATTCTTCCTATCAAAACAGCTATATGTACGTCTACTACGTTTAGTTTATTCAAATACTGTATTTTAGAAAGAGCCAGTATACAATTTTTTTTCTCCCTTCCCAATGGAGCCAATTCTTGTGACGATACAGACACACCAAGAATACAGTTGCGCAAGTCATCTAACATCAAGCTGCTCATTATCTTACGCTGTCCTATGACGTCACCCCTGTTCTCTATTACAAGCAGTGGCGTAGCTATAGAGGGGCGGTTGGCCCCAGGCGGCTGGCCCCAGGCGGCACTTCGAGAGGGGCAACAAAATCAGACATGCAAGAAAACAATTTTATATCTAAGAAGAGCAGCGGCACTAACTCAATCACTGTGTACATAAAAAATATATATATTGCAATTAATTCGCATTTTTCTCCTTTTTCCGGTAAATTTCCGGTATGTGAGCGAAAGTCTGGTGGTAGTCGCACGATTTTACAACCTATCTGCAGATATCAAAAGGGTCAAATGATGAATTGCGTTATTAAATCAATTTTTCCCCCTGGAATTTTTATTATTTATTTTGAGGTTTATGTAACTTGCAAAGGAAGACAGCATACTGAAAGTTTGTCCCCGGGCTGCAAAAGTTGCAGCTACACCACTGACTTCAAGATGTGCAATTAAAAATTAAATTGCTTTGGGCATTCCATGTGTATCACAACAGCATGAAGTGACTCTATTAAATAAAACATTTTGTTTACAAAATTTAATTTGAGTTCCTTTGATATATCAGCTTTAAGTACAATCGTGTCAAAAAATAATGCACAAATTTGAAGATGCTACAAAATTGGAGTGAATATGGATACTATGGTTCGCAATCAGTTACTAAGAATCATGTGACATACTATCGCCGGAGCTCACATTTTACACTGAAGATTCGGTCCTGAGGGCAATTAGGGAACCGTCTACAAATTGATGAAGACGAAAATTATTTTGGCCCACCCCGCTTCACAGAAGGCTGTTAACAAGATGAAACTTGAAGCAATGGTTATGTTTGACGTACATAATATTTACATGAATTTTCGTGAGCGCGGCTCAAATATTCGGGAAGATATATACGTTTTTCTTAAATACTCCCAAATTTTTCCGCCTGTTTTTTGCTTATAACATGCAGAGTATTCTGTTATATTATACGAAAATTACAGAAAAAATGACAATTTGTTAGAGAAGAACTGTGTAAAAATTTGAAATTTTTTTTGAATATTAGAGAAAATATGAGTTGTTGTAGTAAATATTTTTTTACTGCGCATGCGCGAGACATAGCGTAATTTTTCTTTCTTAACTTCAAAGCCAGAGATGTAGGCCAACTTATATAAAATTTTCAGTTTATTACCATTCGTATTCATAAAGATAGCGGCATTTGAATTTAGTAAATTTCGGTGCACTCTAAGAGAGGCTTAATGATGAGGGACCATGCACAAATTGAAATTTATCGAACTTGAATCTTCGAACAGTAATATTGGATTCTAGGAAAGTTGAATATCCTGAATACTCATATATTCTTATAAGTTAAATACATAATTTCAATTTCATTTCAATGGTAACTATTTGAAGATTCAAGTTTTGATAAATTTCAATTTGTGCATGGTCTCTCATCATTGAGCCTCTCTTAGAGTGAGTGTACCAAATTTAAATACCCATATCTTTCTGAATACTAATGGTAATTGTAGTGATTGGCTACCGTTGGCGATGGTTGATCTGATGCTTGGCACAATTCCTTGCTAGTCTAAGGGTTGCTTTCTGTAAACGAGTCAGTTTGAGTTGGAGTGGCGACCTCGTGAGGTGAGGTGAAATACTTAGGCCTAGTTGTGGTCGTTATTACGTTATTATTTTTCAATAGCTCTGCCTTTTAAGGTGCAACGTACCGTACCGTAACTTTTATGTGTGTTGTTTGTCTTGCGTGTGTCTAAGTCTGAATAGAATTATTTTTATAAAATCTGGTATCATCATTTCGAAAAGACAGCAACACTACAGTAATGAACTGAAATTTTTATATAAGTTGGCCTACATATCTGGCTTTGAAGTTATGAAAGAAAAATTACGCTGTATCTCGCAAATGGGCAGTAAAAATTTATTTACTACCAGGGTCGGCTTTTAGCCGATTGGATCAATTGCTCCCAATTGGGCCCCGCACCAGAATGCTATCAACTCTCAGCTGGGCTCAATTATGAAATTAAGTTACGGCAAGTTCGAAAAGCATTTTTCGAATTATATCTACCTGTATATGAATCTTATAACTGAAAAAGCAAAGAGCTGGACCGAAGAAAGTTAGTATGGGATCCTAAACTAAAATTGAATATTTCTATCGAATTTTTTGCTAAATCCGTCTGCGAGAAGTTTACCTCATCTGTTTCTTTGTCCGTGCGTATAAATCGAAAGCGTCAAGAGCTAGAGTGATCAAATTTAGCATATTGTTTTGTCACCAGAATCATACATTCGTATCGAATTTTGGATCAAATTCATCCATGGCTTCACTGCCTATCGTCTGCCTATTCGTGGGTATATGAGCACTATAACACAAAAAACGCAACCATCTAGATAAATGAAATCTGATATGTGATCTTATAATCGAAATTGTAGACCTGCATCAAATTTTGAATGAAATCGGTGGAAAGGAAGACATCGAAATCCCTATTCTTTTTCCTTTACGGCACTAAAAAGCAGAAAGAAGCGCTACATTATGTTAGCGTATGAAAAAGTCGAGGGTATTCCAGCTGTTTTTATTATTATTATTTTTTACTAGCAGTACGCGCATGGCGTTGCCTGTGGAATCAGGACTTCAAAAAAAGTGGGCGAAACAAATGCCCACAATGGCACGAAAAATTTTTGAAAACAAAATCAAAACAAAAAATACACATTATTGATATTCCCGCTTATTTTTCTTTGCGAATGACGTCACTTGCCGCGAAGGTCACGTTACAACGATGCATTCTGGGATGGTCCGAAGAAGCTCTCGCTGTTAAATCTCGCTACGAAAAAACTATTTGAACCGATCAGGGAAAAATTAAATTAAGAAAAAACGAAAAAAGATATTTTAACAGTTCTTGTTTTAAATCTGACATAAACGTTCCATTTATAAGCTGCAAATTATAGAGATATTAGAATGTCAGATGCGATAATTTAAAGTAATCTTTATTAAAAATTACCATAAAAGTGACTATCTTTCAAAAAATTCTCAAAATTCAGTAAATTACGTTAGACGTACGAAAAAAACTTCTTTAGAACGGAAATCAATTGTTCTTTCCGATGGTGTAACTTTTTTTCCCGTACAATTATTCGAAGCCATGCTATTGAGAAATGAGTGCGAAAAATCACCCAAAACAACACAAAATATTAAATAAAAAGTTTTCTAGATTAATTTTCAAAATTTCGGCTTCGAGGTGCATTCAATCACTATTACGACTACCTGTGTGCCATATTTCATGGCTTTAAGTGCGATAGCTTCGTCTGGACATCGCAGACAAACACACACGCACAAACATTGCCTTTTATATGTATAGATCTCTAAGTCCTTAGATTCTTTTTTAAAAAATGACCAGAACTATTTCCAATCGGGCCCCGCACCTTCTAAGGACGGCCTTGTTTACTACAATTACTCATTTTTTCTCTAATATTCAAATTTTTTCCCCAAATTTTTGCACAATGCTTTTCTAACATATCGTCATTTTTTTGTAAGTTTTGTATAATATAACAGAAAACTCTGCGTGTTATAAGCAAAAAACAGGCAGGAAAATTTGGGAGTTTTTAAGAAAACCTTATATCTTTATATCTTATCTGGTTTACTTATGGTAAATTAACATTCTATTTTTGGTAAACTTCAGAAAACTTTATGTTTTGAAGATATATATGTGTCTGTGTATATATGTATGTGTATATATATGTATTTGTGTGTGTATGGAGTTGAATGCACTTGAAAATTGAATGAGATTGCATATCATGACTGAAATAAGATAGTAATCGGGGTTAATGTAGCAGGATAATAGGGACTTTCGCCCCCATATTGGGTGGGGCTGCTTCACGCGGCCCTCATCTGATCAACCGGACGGCTTCGGCCAGGACGGGGCATTCCTATGCTATGCTATCTTTATATCTTCCCAAATATTTGTCCTGCGTTCACAAAAATTCATGTAAATATCATGCACATCAAACATAACCATTTCTGAAAGTTTCATTTCGTTATCAGCTTTCTGTGAAGCGGGGTGGGCCAAAATTTTCGTCTTCATCAATTCGTAGACGGCCCCCTAATTGCCCTCAGGACCGAATCTTCACTGTAAAATGTGAGCTCCGACGATAATATGTCCGACGATTCTTAGCAACAGATTGTGAACCATAGTATCAATATTAAGTTCAATTTCGTAGCATCCTCAAAATTGTGCATTATTTTTGGACACGAGTGTGTATTGGGGGCGGAGTTTCAGTAGATTCACATGAATTTTGTTTTCTAAAGTAACTGCCACTAGCGTCTTATTTACAGGTTTCAGAACCTGACATTTTATAATTGGATACATGTGTCACACACGTTATCGTAAGCAAATAGGTCGAATTAAAATTATTTTGAAAGAAAGAAATTTAAAATTGGTTGCATAAAAATTCAGAAGAACGAGTTTAATTGTTTATGACCTACTGAGCTGCTGCTTAAAATGAATAATAAATAAATAAATTATTTAATACAAAAGAATTAAATAGTTCATTTACAAGCTTTGACCATAAAGAGTTTAAAAAGGTGAAATAAAGTCATTGAAAGTAGTAGGAAAGATGAAGGATTGTTACTCTGCATATTTAATTTTCATTTCTGCATTTATATTCAAATTATGTCTTCCATTCTTCTATTTTCGACGTTCTGCTGTATATTTGATAGTATTTTCGACAAAGAAATTAAAAATAAAAAGACGAATCTTGCTTTTCGAAAATTTTAATTCTCCGATTTGAAATGATTTTACGGACAATGCGCTCAAAAATTTTATACCTATAACTGGTTTAATTTTAGATAAGAAACTTTTCAATAAGAATTACATTTCTCTTTGACATATTTCACTGTTTAAAATTTGGAAAGTTCCTATTATCAAAAATTAAACCGTTTTACAAAACATTACACTGGGATCTTGCAAAAACAAAGCGCAACATAAAAACAAAAGGGGCGGATGTGTACAGAATGATTAGATGACTTAGATTGAAGTGCAGCTTTGAAGCTACACGAGGGCAATTTTTGTTGGGACCTCGTAATTTTGAACCATAGTCAGATGACGAGGACGATAACTGAGGGGAACATGCAGAAGAACATGCTTTTCAAATTAGTGATTTCTATTTATGAATTTGGATCGTCAACTATCCAAACTTTTATATGTTGTAGATATGTTTCATGAATTCAGTAATTTTTTTTCAGGTAACGAAGAGATTGCAATCATGATGAATTCTAGGAGTTGCCCAAGTCCACGCAGGAGGTGAGATTGAATGCAGTCATTCCTAAACAATAAAATAATATTTGAAACATTTTTCAGTATTAAATCAGATCTCTTCTAAGCATTTATCGTTAGTTATTAACCCTTTATACGTCAGCAATAAGTAACGTACCTCCCAAACATGCAAACTGTTTTTTTGTAATTTTTTGTGTATTTTTCAAGAATGCAATAGATCAACATATGCATATTTTGTCAATGAATTATGATTTATTTGCTTAACTCCTAGCCAAATTTGACATTTGTGATTATCTTCAAACATTCAAAATGAACCCTTTACATAAATTTACTTTAGTTTTCTTGTTTTGAAGGTTTTAGTATTATTTATTTTTGCCGAAAATTCCTTATAAAAACGCTAAAATATTCAGACAACTCTTGATAAGACATAGAATATAATTTGGGACACTAATAATGTCATTTTTTATTTCTGTACAGCAGATTATATTGTTAATAAGACTGAAGGTTGTGGACATGAACTAATTTTTTTCTCAAAATATTACAAAACCGTCTTCTTGTTGAGTTGCATTTTTGAGCTCAAATATATCCCACATTATTTTTTAAACATTTTCTCAAAATGAGCTAACTTTCTTAATTTGGGAACTTGAATTATTCAGCAATGCCACAGTGGCTCTACGGCATCGTCGCCAAATATTGCCATAGATTTGGTGTAACCACGCTTAAAGTTAATTTCGCATAGGCTTTGAAGCCCTTTTGTTAATGAACTGTGACGCAATATGGTCACTATCAAACACAAAATATTGTCTGCAAACCATCTCTTGTTTTTGAAAAAGACAGGGAAAATTTTGTTTTATGGTTGAAGAATGATGCTGTTTTATTTATTTTAAAATAAGACAAATACCCCAGGATTTGGTTAAATCAAATTTTACACTTTCGATCCCACTTCTGGAATTTTAAAAAATGGTTAGCTTTCAGTATAACGACGGATTTATAATTTATGGATTCATTTTCGGAGTAATAAAAACGGTAATTTTTATCCAACATTCTTTGAACACAATTATTTTTAATGACAATTATTATACAAAAATCTACTTAAATTTCATTAAAATTGAGTCATACAATCTTAGAGTATATAAAGTAACAGAAAATTGAAAAGTATTCTTTAATATTTAAAGAATTTTTACATCTATAAATTACCATAATAAAGTTTTCTTCATGAAAGACACCATTTTTATTTAATGTCTAAGATTTATTCATTAATATTGCAAATATTAATCTGAAGGGTAATTAAAAGGAGTAGAGAGAGAGGAAGTGAGATGTGAAGAGTCTCTTAAATTTTTTTTATTAAGAAAACTAAATTAAATTATTTTCCCATCTTCTTCCAGTCTCAGAGCTTGTGCTCCTCGATTCCTTCAACCCCTGCAAGTACGAAATGAGAATGAAATCCGTGTCTTCGAATGCCATGTGGATGGATACCCTAGGCCGGACATACGATGGGAGAGGTCCGGGAAACCTATTGGAAAGTCCAGACGAGTCCACATGACGAGATCTGGAGACAAGTAGGTGGTGACTGAAATCAGTCCCTTTTTTTCAATGTCCCATGAACATGCTCCTAAATTAAAAAGCACACAAAACCACAGTGATTCATAATAATATGTTCGGTAACATTCTTCCCAATGACTTCTTTCACTTTAGAAATTAAAGTAATGGATAACCAGTTTTTTTTCTTGGAACAATTTCAAGGTACAGTGGAGTCTCCCTATAACGAAATCGCTTGGTTCCAATTGAAAAATTCGTTATAGAGAAAATTTCGTTATACGGAGATTAGAGATTTTTGCAGTTATTTAAGTAAATGTTCCAAACTTTTCAATAGGTACGATAAGTTCAAATGTATTTAATTATGATTTTCAATTAAAAATGAAGTAATTTTATATTATGAATTTGTTAAAATTATACTAATTTTTATTGTATAAATAAAATGCTCAAAAGGTAAGGCAATTCACCAATTTAGAGAATAGCTTGTACTAGTATGTACTTACGTTTATTTTACTTGCAAAATTCCGTTATTTTACATTTTTTTGCATTTCGTGATGTTAAATTTTCAGAAAAATTTTCACATTTTAAGAGTGAGTGGTTCCAGAAACAGGCACGTGTGAGCGAATTGGTTGCACAGAAATTATCAACTTTCTTCAAAAATGACAAAAATCGAAAAGATAAACCTCTGAAAAAATTCGTTATAGGCAGACAACCACTTCGTTATATGGAGAATATTTTGAATGTTATTTAACATTCCGATTAAAAATTTCGGTATAGGGAAAAATTCGCTGTAGAGAGACTTCGTTGTAGGGAGACTCTACTGTATTAATGCTGTCAAAATATAAACTGCGAATTAAAAAAATTTATAATTTTAAATTATAGCTTCAAAAAAGTGTGAATGTGCTTAGTTTATAAAGGAACAACTATGGAACTTGTATCATAGTAAAATCAGGAAAGTGTCTTATTTTTATAATCATTCTTAAATTTGATATGTTTTAAATGTATTTGATAATTTATATAATTTAGACACTCAGTTTTGGAGATTTAAGAAGCTATGTTCATGTCAGTGAAGCAACAAACAGATTTCTTTAACGAATTTCCGATACAATAAAAGAATAATACTTCAAATTTTATGGTAGATTAAAATTTCCTATAATTGTTTTCTTATTTTCCGCTTAAAAATACCTCAAAGAAAAATAAATTAGTATTACCCCTAGAGATTCAAAAAATAGCGAAAATTAGAATAATTTGTAGTTTTGCAAATATAGACCAAACTTTATGTCAGGACATCAATTCTGCACGAGAGTTAATATGATTTATGTCAACTTACATTCCAGTTTGACTGATTAGTGCTCTTTTTATAAATCTTGTAGCTCAGACTTAATAAATTCCCTTTTTATATAATAGGTTCTTTTAAAGAGATTTTTTTTTATAACTCTTTCCTCTTATTCTATCTTTATAAAAACTGTCGCTTTGATTTTTATTTTCCTAAAAAATTTAATCTTATATTTGCTTGCGTAGAAATGCATACAACTTAGAGTAAAATAAATTGTGGTAGGAAGAATTATTATATTAGTACTAAACTGTAATAAATATAATATATACAAATTGCAGAAATCTTCAATTTTCAGAAACATCATTATTTCTTAAAAAGCTAACCGGCAGAGTGGGAAAAAAGCCCCTATGTTTCATGTAATGGACGAAAGATGGCAGCACGATATTTTAAATTTATTTCAGTAACACCAAGCAAGATAATTTTTTATTCACCCGGAAATATTTTTTTTACTAAATAAATAAACTAGTTTGATGGATACCTCTTATTAGGTAATTAATCTTTCTCTCTTTTAATATAAAAATAGCTTTTTAAGTAGCATCGCTTAATTTTTCTATAACGTCGCTTCGCAAGTAAAAGATTTATTTTTATTTTAATTCTACTTACCATATTTAAAAGTCTGAGAATTCTCGGAAAGTCTCAGTAAACATTTCCGATTCTTTTGTTAAGAGATGAACAGAAAGCGCGTTCTCTTAAACAAAAAAACATTTTCAGAATCCAATACGATAGAATTGTCTGAATAGTAGAAGAATTTTAGCGGTTAGTGTTGCCAGAATTAAAACTGTTAAAAATACAGAATTATTTAATTTTTTAATTATTAATTAAATTTTGAGAAGGTTTAGGGTAAAAGTTATAGTAGAAAGTTTTATTAAAATATTTTAATTTGTATAAAGTAGAAAGGGGAGAAAAACAGCATTTTAAAAGAGAAATATAAAACATTAGGAAAGATATTTTTAAGCGATTTTATGGAAATTCATTCGCAGTCAGAAAAAAAATAAAAAAAAAAATTATAAATATACCAAACATTAATTTAATCAGTTTGGAATTTCTGGTTCGTGCTATCATATGTTATTGGTAAGTTGCAATTTTGTTTCACCTTCATATTGCTAATTTTTTACATTTAAAATGCAATTAATTAAATGAGATAAATAATATCAATGATTATTTAAAATAATATTATAAAAGTTTTAATAATATTGAATGAAATGTCAAGATTGCATTCTTAGAACAAGAAACCAAAAAAATTAAATTACGCTAAGTCATTTTACTAATGCAGCAGATGAAATCCTAGAATTTTATTTATCTAATTTATTTTTTAATGTTATAACTTAAAAGGGTTTACAGGTGTATTTAAAAAGGAAAATAGAAATAGTAATTATATTAAAAATGAAATATGTTTGTATAGATAAGAAGTAATTATTTTCAGATGAGCCAAGTTTAAGGCCTGAAGTACAGTTGTATACAAAAGTGTAGAATAGATTAAAGATGAATAAAACTGTACTCATTCAAAGTAGTATTTAATAAAAATTTTCAGGGAAAATAATAATAAGCAACTGTCAATGAATAATTTCAGAAATATTTCATTGTATGCAATAATTACTCATAAAAATAGTCTAATTATTATGCTCATTACGAAATTATTTTTAAAAATATATTCTTCAACATGCATGTTGATATAAATGAAGTCCATTTTTGAATTTTATTATTTAATTTTTATAAGTTTTATACTAATTTCAGGTGTGATATTTAGTAAAACATGTACATAAAATAATAGATTGCGTAAATTATTTGAAACTTCATTATATTTTTTTATGCTGTTAACGTATGGAAAATGAAATAATTTTAATTACGAAAAAGTTTCCATTGCATTAAACAACATTAAAAGAAGCTGCGGAATACAATTAAAAAAGTGTTACCAAAGCAAAATTCCTTGTTATATGCATCCAGGAAGTCTATCAGTTTCCGGTCTTCTAAACGGAATTTCATTTGCCTAATAAGCAAACATTCTTCCGAATCTGTGCGTTCGAAATGGTAAAAAATTATTCGCCCTGCTCGTAAAACCGTTTCTGATATCTTCGATAGCCTGCTAGGTAACAAATTTGCTCTGCAGGTGTTCGTGTTTATCGTAAAGGAAATAAATTATTCGCTTGTTGTGCCTCTGAGAGTGTCAGAACTTTGTTTGCTTTTCCAGGTGCCTCTTGCAGATCAGGATGCCGCAAATCGAAGACATGGATGTCTACAGCTGCATTGCAACGAATATTGTGGGCACAGCAACAACGCAGTTCAAAGTGGGATCTGCAGGTGAGAGATTGTTATAGCCATTCTTTAGAGAAATTACTCTTATTGTTCTAGTAGTGTTGAAAATGCAAACATTTTACAGCAACCTATCATAAATATTACTTTGTAGATTTTTCTATTATGTTTGTAAGCGCGTTTGGTAACTGCACATCGTTATGAGCTTTTATGTCTAAAAATATTTAATGTTCAGTTTCAAAAATATTCATAGTTTCATAAAGCTATAAAAGTCGTCGAATCGTTAAAAGTGTGATTGTATTGTTCCATTCAAACGAACATATAATCGTTTGGAAATATCTAAAAAATATTAAAGGTCTATTATTAAGTAAAAACATCATATTTATTTAAGGCAGACAGATGTTTATCTCTTTGAGATGAATTATTTGTAAGACATAATGATTATTAATTATCGATGAATAAAATCTTAAGCTAATGATTAAGATTACAAAACGTTTTACGTTGCTGAAGATAAAATATTCAATCTTTCTTTATTAAAATTATATAAAAATGAAACGATGCATAGTATTCTCTTTGGATTTGCAATTTTATAGATCTTTTCAATGGTATAATTTGCAAGAATGCGAACAAATGTTTAAGAATATTATATATCAATAAGGCAAGAAGCACCGAACCGAATGGCTATAGTGTTTCAGTATATTGATATAAAATGTAACTGTCATTGTCTTTAGAAGTAAAAATTCTTATAAATAATATTACTTAACTGCCTGCAGTTTGACTTCGAAGTTTTACATGAGAATAGAGACAATAGAACGCGAACAAATGTTGATATGTATGAATTTATTTGCTTTTTTTAAACTACAATAAACATCAAATTCAATATTAGGTCAGTAGTTACATTCATTGCTACTATTACTCGATACAGGTGATAATATTTTAATTCTTTTTACACAAAAACGTTTGTTTTTTATTTTATTAAACATAACAGTTGATGATTTTATGTAGTAACTTAAATTAATCCAAAATCAAATATATTTGTTTGAACAATGTCGTGGGAACACTTGAATAATATGAATAATTTTGATGTTGAATTGCTTTCATTCCATATCTTTCTAGGGTTAGATTATTCTCTTTTAAAAAAATATGATTGTTTTGCATTAATAAATAGTTTTAATTATTAATGTCAAGATGGCCACCTTGACTTTGAATCATTTATTTATTGAACAAATATTATTTTTATAACTATTTATGAATATTCAGCACTGTGTTAGCATAGAAATAACAGGCAATATGCTATTACAGCTTTGCGTTTCTTAGTTCAAGTAAACCAAAGTTATTCATTGTAATTGCATATACATTAATTTACTTTTTACTTCATAATAGGCTAAATGTTCTTTTTGCTTTCTTCCATGCTGTAATGAAAGCTAATATAAATTGGTTAATTTTTTAGAAATAATTGGTTAATTTAAAAAAAGTAAACTAATATAAATTGTTTAATTGTATACAAGTATGTTGTATTTAATAATATTTGCGTTACTAAGCTTTATATTCAATTACTATAAACATATATTAATTTTTAAAGTTAAGAGATTAGTGCTTTTAAGTTCATAAGCATAAAATCGGGATTAGAAACTGTTTTTTTTATCATCAAATGCATCTACAACGTATGAATTATAAATCACAGTGGATGTTTTTTTATTTATTTAAGGTATTCAAAAGATGAATGGAATTTCCAATCAGAGACTTAGCCCTTCCGAGAAGAAACCAGTGAGATCCAGGTCCATGGAAAGGTCTTTAGAATCTATTTCCGATGAAAAAAGTCATCAAAGTGTTTCACGAATACGTTCAGAAAGCGGATCTCGAAAATCCAGGCAAGATCTCCCCAAATCTAAAATATCTAATTTTGCTAACAATATTTGGAAAAGAAACGATAATGCAGCGGAAAAGCCACATATCGAAACACAAAAACAAAAACGTGAAATACTCATCGATATCAGCAAGAAGCAACTTTCGAAATCCATGGATGACTGCAGAAAGAACAAACGAAGTTTTTTGAATCGAGTTAAGATACCAGATATTTTCAGCCCACAAAAAGCAGAGGCGGAGCCCGAACCACTTAAAAATGTTCTAAATGAAAACGATGGTGAAAACCATCGGAAAAATGGTGAAATGACTATAACAGTACATAATTCAAAGAACTCTCTTAAAGTTGTAGCTCCAAATAATTGTGAAAAAATGGAAATTTTAGTTAGTAATAAGAGAAGATCAGCAATTGATGATGCACCGATTCAGCTATCTACCAGAGAGAGAATAGCTGCTTATATGAAACGTTTCGAGAATCCACAGAAAACTGACAGAAGCAAAGAATCAGCACATGAGCTGGAAATGAAGAAGGTTAAACCTAAAGAAACGCCAGGAAAAGGTAGATCACTCAAGAGGAACATCAGTAACGAAAAGAAACTCGCTGGAGAGGAAGAAAATAAACTATCAGTCCCAAATGAAAGCGATAGTAGCTTTTTTAGTTTTAATAAATTTATGCGGCGAAAAAGTTATGACGGTGACAGAAAACAAAATGAAAGTAGCTTCATTGAAGTCAAACTTGTAAATACTTCTCTAGACCTGGAATGCAAATCAAATGAGGAAGGACAGAACAATATGGTAAGTTGTCTTTCTGTGGATCATGGCAAAGAACAAAATTCTCAAACTGATACAAGCCCTGTGGATATCGTTCCAAATATTTCTTTAAACAATGAGACTGAAAAATCGAGAAATAAGACGAACTATCTAACGGTAGAAAACTCAAGAGATGAAACACTACTTGGAAGGGAAAAAATACTAGCAGAAAATATTAGTAATGAAAGCAAATCCCCAAAAGAAACAGAGAGATGTGCAGATGACAAAAACTTTTTCAGTAAATTCATGAGACGAAAAAGTAGTGACAGTAGTAAGAGAAATAGTTCGGAGGATGTTATGCCAGACATCACTACAGTGAATACAAGTACAAAGCACAGAAATTCATTACCAAGTTGCAATACAAATGTAGATTCCTTAACTGCTTTTAAGAATACTTCTGTAGAAAATATCCATGAATGCAAAACACTTGAGAATAAAACTGAGAATGAAAATGTGAATGAGACGGTAAAAACTAATGATAATGAATCCCCTCAAGGGAAGAAAATCCCTCTCAAACGTAATGTTAGTAATGAGAAGATAGTTGATGGAGTAGTGGAGTGCAAACCTTCTGAACGAAAGGATGCGGACAGTGGCTTTTTCAGTTTAAGTAGGTTTCTAAGGCGAAAAAGCAGCGACAATTCTAAAAAACATAATGATGATGAAAATAAAGTTGAGGATTCCTCAACGGATATAGATCATGAATCAAAAGCAGTGGAAAAGGACTCAGTAAATCATTTGGTTCCAGACATAAATAGAATTTCAGAGTCAAATAGCTTTCATGATTCTGAAAATTCCACCTCTATCGTCTTTCTCAAATGCAATGTTCCTAGTAATAAACGGAACTGCGATGAGAAAGTCGAAGAAATAAAAAATACTTCACCTTCACTCAGTTCTTGTGATTTGGACCTTGGGGCTTTTCAGCCGATTGATACTAATCTTCTGGATACCTTTGAAGATTTAAAGAACATAGATCAGAGTCTTCCAGAGATCCATGACAATATCGGTAAGCAAAATTAAGCATATTTTAGTGGAACCATTCTTCAGCCTTATAACAAAAATTTCTTGGTGGATTTCAAAGTTCTGAGAGGCTACTTATTTCGAGTAAAATTTTAACTAGTATAATCGCTTGTAAATTTATATCATGAATTCGCTTGACCAACGTTTTTTATACCATAAATTAATTGCTGTGAATTATATTGTAATTATTTTGATATATGTTTCTTTAGTAGAGATAAGGTATAGTTAATTTCCTTTGTGATACAAAAGTTTTTAAAAATTTCTCAGCCAAATATTACTAAATAATTTTTTTTTAATTTTTTAAAGACAAAGTTATGAAAATTTGTAATGGATGTTTTAAAAATCCGTTTAAATAATTTATTTCAATGTGTCATTAGAAAATTTTATCGTTTTTATTTGAATTTTTCATATTTTTAGAGGAAGTAAACGATTAGAAAAAAATAACAAAATACGTAGAATTAAAAAATATCTTGGATAACGATTAGACGTGATATCTCGACCAAAATTATGAATTTTACAGTTTTTCTTACGAGTTCATTTACTCTTTTTAAAATAAAATGGACTATAAATGCTTACACTATATTTCAGGGTCAACGATTTCAAATATGACAAAAGAATTACTATTTTTAATAAAATAAATAACAGACCAAAGAATAGCACAATCATACAAAAGGAAACAAAGGGCTTAACTTGTTAAAGGAACACAAATTGCCGGCATCCTTGTTTATAAAACCAGTCTCTTAAATTGATAAAAATATTTTACTAATGTTTACTAATTATCTACGTATTAGCTACAAACTTTACATTGTTTTTTTATTTTATAAAATGATTGAAAATAGATAATTTCTCAATATTTATACATTTTAATTTTTAAAAAACAGAGAGATAGTTCAATAAATTAGAATTATTTATTGAATTTTGTAATTCTACCTTATTGAGCCTTACTTATTTGAAAATATAATTTTAAATCATAAATTAACCGTTTTTCAGAAAAATCTTGAAGAAAACTATTTTTTAACACTTGTAAAAATTTCGCAAAACTACAGAGTGATCCAGAATTTTGGAATACCTTTGAAAGTACATAATTAGGAAAAGAATGAAGGTAGACAGATGCCGTTTGCATAGAAAGGATGGAAAAGAAACCGGAATTTTTTCTCACTAAACCAGAATTTATTGGTTGCATGGTTTACAATCTAAACTGCTAAATGTCTCTGCAGTTAGTGGAGCAATGCTCTGTTTATGATAGGAATAACACCTTACCAAAGCTGAATGCGTCTTCTCCATTCAGAAGTGAACTTATCATACGAGGAACCACCTTTTTTCCCAGCATTAAGTAGCATTTCTGTTTGTAATGTTCTGTTATGAGAATGGAAATGCTGCTTAATGCAGTGAAAAGGGGCGGTTCCTCGACTGAGAAATATAATTCTGAATGGAGGGCAAATCACTGAACATTTGTAAGCTGTCACATTACAACATTTTATCTTATAAGACGTATCACTCCACCAACTGCCGAGCCATATGATGGTTTAAAGTGTAAACTATGCTACCTAGAGGGTAAACTAAATTCTGGTTTCGTGACAAAAAGAAACAGAATTTAGGGCTCCATTTGCATCATTTCTTTGTAAGCAGCCTATTTCTGTCTTCATTCGTTTCGAATTATTAATTTTTAAAGTTTCCCCTGACTTCTGAATCATCTTTTATATGCAATATTAATGCTTTGTTCAGCTATTTAAATTTTTAATGGTGTTAATTTGAGTGAAGTGACTTTCGCATGACAAAAATAACTCCTTATGTTATCCAACAAAGAAATGCAAGTTATCCTGCAAGATGTGCAGTGAAATCCAAAATTAAAATCGGATCGGGCATTTGACGTGTTTAATCTGAGCATGAGTCGATTCCATTGATTTAATAACTATAAAAGAATGCAGTTCTAGTACACGAAAATTCGTATAGTTTATCGAAGAAGTCAAAATGGAAGAAGTTGTTGACTTTGCCTCCATTCTTTTAATTTACAATCTTCCCATGAATTCCGAGAGAAGGATGTCTTGATTTATTATATATCAGTATATTTCTCCATTTTGAAATTGCATGAATTATTATTTTTATAGTTTTCATGATTCTTACAATTTTTAGTAAAACAGAAAAAAACATCACAAATTATCGTATTTTTGTCAATTCTGTGCCTTAACTAAAGATATGATATTTCATGTTTATGAGCATAGAATAAAATTTTATCAACAGAATTTCAAAAAGAAAATATAAGTTTTGCAATCCTAATAAAAATTTTTGAAAAATATTTGAGAAACCAAATAGAGAAAATAATAATAATAATTACTATCTGAAATTAATGTTTCACCTTAAGAAATGCATTCAAATAAAGTATGGTGCAATATACATTATCTTAAACCGTTATTATAGAAATAATTAACTTAATTTCATCCATTTATATTAATAAATATAAATGTATGAATTACATAGGACTTTTTTTAAAAAATTTTAAGCATTTAAGTACCTTTGAATGTGCTATGTATACTATGCGCTTGCAAGAGGGGGAAGTTATAATGTGAGAATGTTAAAACAATATGTTTTCGAACTTTTCTCATATAAATGTCTTACAACAAAACAATTTTGTAAACCCGAACTACAATCTAGTAAAGACATGTACAACGATCTATTCAGTGCGTCTAAAATAACTAATTATTTCAAATACATACACATACATGATTCATATTATCGCGAGTAGCAAACCAAGTAGGATTGAAAGATTTTTGCAAAGTAAAATATTATTTGGGCAACTATGCAAAAAATTGGGCATGGCATCTAAAGTACATGAAAACATAGAAATAGTAATGTTCTCAGTAGACATATTATGTAACCTAAAACCAGGGAGCGAAAATTACAATACAGTCACTACTAATTTATTAAAATTATTGTAAGCTAGTGTGGAAGCTAAATTTTTAGTGATTAATCATGAATATTAGTAGGGAGAATATGAGAGAAAAAATAATAATTTTATCCCATTTCTCGTTTATAAAATCTAAAATATACCCACGTGAAACTTCTTAGACAAATTTTAGAAATATTAAAAGTTAAATATAATCCTCTATAGAGACTTTTTATGGTATTCCATTGCACATATAAGTTATGCAAAGTTATACTGATAATTGAATGGCTAAATTTTTTTTTAACAATAAAAAATTTTTTGTTGGTTTAATCACGTGGTCTGCCACAACGTTGCTTGTTGGTTTTGGAACTTAACACTCCCACGCACGGAGGATCAATTTGCCTTCCTTCCCCACAGCGGAATGCCATTCCCAGTGTAGCTGTCGTGTGTTATCATAGCAAGGCCGCTGCACAAACAAAAATCTGAGAGAGATCTTTATCGGAGGGCATTTTTCCGTTCACGTTTTCCGAAGTGTCGTGTCGACAGAATTGTGTGTACAAGGCTTCTCCCTTCTGTTATAAACAAAACCATGTGCTCCACAATTCGACGATAGGCCTGTTAGCCGATCAAGTTGAACCAAATATATCATCGCATCCTTTCAATAGATATTTTTTATTTTCTTTGCTTCTTATTTTAAACCGCAGAAGCACG
This sequence comes from Araneus ventricosus, assembly GCA_013235015.1. Taxonomy (NCBI): domain Eukaryota; kingdom Metazoa; phylum Arthropoda; class Arachnida; order Araneae; family Araneidae; genus Araneus; species Araneus ventricosus. The sequence goes on along the minus strand of BGPR01001050.1, from coordinate 103,902 downwards.
TACTCTTTAGCTATCTTTAAAATCTTAATTCTTCCGGGATGATTTCGAACCCAGTGTTGTTTTACGTGTGAAGAAGCATGTACTGGCATTGATCGTGACTGTATCGGGATCACAAAGAGTTCTCTATTATCTTAAAAGAGTACTTTAAAAATTCCAAACAGAGTTTTAGAAATTCACTTAGATTCTTTGTAGGATACACAAGGCTTTACTAGCCGACACACGCCGCTCTTCATTTATGATCTTGTTGTAAGTATGTTTCAATAAACACTCTTAAAATTGTTTTGATAATTTGTTTTAAAAAATGTAAAATGGGGGATTTCACTCACTACTTAGACTGATATCTTTCATTTATGTAGCAAAACAATGAACAACAAAAATTTATTTAATGTATTTTTTTGATATCATTAAGCATATGGATCATTTTCATGAAAAAAAGGTACAAATAGCTAAAAAAAACATTTTACTAAAGTAGGTAAAAAATATTAAAAATTGCATGGATATTACGATTTAAGCTTAATAAATAACCTTATATTAACGGTCAAGTTTTCTATTTCATTTTTCACTGTGTTTTTTTTTTAGTTTTAAAATTTTTGGCCTGTCTACGAAGTCAACGGATCTTTTACATATTAAACGAAACCATAATTGACTAATTATTGGGCAGATTTTGTACAGGTTTATTTTATATAATTAAACAATAAAATTATTTATTAAAAATAAATGATATTTTTTAAAGTTATTTTCTTTGTCCACGAAGGGAGATGTATTTGACTGGGACAAAGTATAAAAATTAATAACTAAGTAAAAATAATTTTTAAAAAATGTTAAGTTAGAACTTAACTAGAGACTTTAAACTAAATACTGAAAAAAAATGCAATTTTTTAAAAAATTGCTTCCGTATCAGTAAATATTATTTTGAATGTCATGTGCAAGGGACGTCCACGGAGGGAACTTTTGTCTTATACTCATTGAAAAATGAGAGTTAAATAGTAAAACTATTTTAGTAGAAACGTATTGAATAGCTTTCTTAAAACTTAAATTGTACATATGAACAAAAATATTAGGACATTTGTTGCACTTTCAAATTTTTATCACCTCGGGACTGTAAAAAGCACCTTTTCGTGAGAATGACCCTTATGTATTTCTTTTAAGGATATTCCACTAATAAAAATATGCTAAATATTACTGTAATGCAATTTACTGAGTGAATTAATGCCGTTAGTGCAATAAGAGAAAAAAACCCCCGCATAACTGTTTTGTTTTTGCATATTAAATTTCTTTTATAGAAATACAACAAAGTTTTCTTCATAAAACTTTTTCTGATTTTCTAATTATTCTTCTTAAAGGAAGAAACGATTTACTATATAATGCGAAAGAAAAATAAATATCATAATTTGTAAATAATTTAAACTCAGAAAGGAAACATTTCACCAAATTTCAACTTAAAATAAAATAAGAAGAAAACATTTACATATTTTAGTAACTTCAGACATTGATATTTTTATTTATGTTTTATTTGAGCAAAATTAATTCTGTAAGCAATCAAAAATTTTTATTCTTCAATATGGTGTCAGAAAAATTAATTAATTCAGACATAAATGAAAATTATTATTGTTTAAAATTTCTGTTTCTAAATGTCAAACAGTTTTAAGCACATATAGATAACATTATAATTTTATAAATGCGGAAATTATTTTCCAAAAAACTATGCATTGAAATAGCACATATTTGTGCCCCTAAATGCTCAATTTTTAATTATTGCTGAAAATGTTTAAGTAAATGCTAGAAATTAACTATGATTGACCTTAATTTCCAAATTTTAATATTATTAATGCAATAAACACATATAACTTATTTAAATATGATATCATGTTTTAAAAATGAAAAATTATTATTATTTCATAATTTCTAAAATTATACCAGCATGAAATAATTCCGAGATCTTAAAATCATACTCTTCGAAATGCTTTCTTTATATCGAATTTCAGAAAATATTTCTTAAACGTTGTTGCACTACTATTATAAGTAAACGCAATGCTTCAGATAGACGCCACTATTTTCGAATAAATAAATATTTCGAAATTTAAAAGCAATTTTTACCATGACAACAATTTATCGAAAAAAAAGTTTGTTGAAGTTCCAGTACTTTTTATTTATGTATTCATATGCAGTGACATTCCCCATTCAAAGGTATAAATGAACACGAGCCTTTTGTTGATAGGTGATGTAGTTGTTCGCATAACAAATTGAGGAAGTGCTCATTCAGTTCAAAACAGATGTTTATTGCTTTTCAGAGAGCTCCACTGATCATCCAACTACTGTCTCCCAAACGTCCTCTGAAGGCGACGAAAAATCGAAGGAAACGACACTTCCCTTAATTCATATTGAGCAGGTAAGTGCTGAATGCATAATACTCGTATAATAACAAGGTATTTGAAGCTTAATGGATTGCGTGTTTTTCTTTTTACTCTCAAAAATAAATAGATAAAATAAAAGTTGCTTCAACTTAAAATATTCATAATCATAAATTCTTTTGTTTTTGTTGGAAAAAGGAATGATATAAAAAATAAGATGTTTGCTTTTAAAACATCAATTTGTAGTTGAAGAATGTGGCTATTTTTATGGAGAATTTTTTATTATAAGAATGCGGTTGCTATGGGGCGTAGTAATTTTGTCATATATTCATATAAAGTGGGATATATGTAGCAAAACATTTTTTCATTAAAGTGCCTGACTGCAAATAAGAGCAAATTTCTGTCAATGGCATGGTTTCAGCAAATGTCCATATTTTGAAAAGATGCTAGATAACCTTTTCATTAATGTAAAGCTATTTAATCAGAAAAAAAAGAAGAGTTTAATCTCAATTTAGATCCAGAATTTTTAATTGCATGATTTGTTTCTCTTGATACTCTTTTTTATTATAAAAATGCGATTACTATGGGCCGTAGTAATTTTGTCATATATTCATATAAAGCGTGATATATGCAACAAAACTTTCTTTCATTAAATGCCTGACTGCAAATAAGAGTAAATTTCTGTCAATAGCATGGTTTCAACAAATGCCCATGCTTTGAAAAGATGTTAGATAATCTTTTCTTTAATGTAAAGCTATTTAATAAGAAAAAAATAAGAGTTTAATCTCAATTTAGATCCAGAATTTAATTTAATTTAATTTTTTAATTGCATGATTTGTTTCTCTTGATACTCTGAAAAGATAGTCTTTATGAAATTGAATTTAAAACATAATTGTTCAAATCAGAGCATTTTTAATAGTAGACTACAATAGAGAAACTCATTTATTTCGTTATTCAATAATTCTATTTTTGTCTGTTAGGAAGATAGTGAAGATGATTTTCAATTCGAAGAAGATGTAGCAGGATGTACAATTTCCAGTGAACCTCTTGAAGAACTTGTCTGTGATAAACAGGTGCCACGGTCTCTAAATATTAAGAAACCTTTCAAGGGAAATATAGGGTAAGGATATTTTTAAATAACAGAAAGATACTTTGAAATAAAAAATACTTTAAAATTTTATACTTCTACATAATAAATGTAAGAATCTATATATATAACGTTTCAGTTTTACGCACACAACGTTTGTATATATATGAGCCGAAACTTTAGTAATAAAGATTTCGAAATTATAATATTTAAGCAACATATTTTATATTACGGGGAAAAGTATTTGTAAACCTTCAATTTTACAGGCGTCTGAACTGAATTATTCAATTTCCAGAGCTGTTTATGAAAAAAATAGGACTCAGTTATTTATTGAAAGAATTGATGAAATCAATAAATGTGTCTGATTTTTCTAAAGCTGCTTTTCTGAAAGTTTTACTAATCTCTGAATAGCAAATTCAGATACAAGAAGTTTATAAGATTTAACGGAAAAAAAATATATATTGTATTAATTATACCAATCAGTTATATGCATTCATGAATTAGATCTGCATTATTCATTAATATAAAATAAAGAATTATCTGTTCTGGTGTTTGCGAATTAATGTAATGCGTTCATTTTCACGAAAAAAACAAAACTGTTAAAATTTCCTCTTAAAAATGCTATATTTTTGTAATTAGATATTTTGAAGAAAAGAGTGATTCTAAATGTAAAGTATATAAAACTATTTATCAAGAAACGTTTATATATTAATCCGTTACAATTTGCTACGATTCCTCTTTTTATAAAAATATTTTCATCTCTAAAGTCTTAAATGCTTTTAATTTTTAAAAGTGCAAAAATTCAAACCAATATATATAAAAGAGCTATTTTTAAATATTTTTCACCGATTTAAAATATTAACATTCTGAAAGAGGTAATTTAATTAAATAGTTCATTAAAGGATAATATATGTATAAATTTTGTGTAGATTATTGAACTTTCATACAAAAACAATTGTTAGTAGAAAATTCCACATTTGATTACATCATTCTAGAAGATTTCGTAAATACTCGGTATGTATTTCTAATGCATGGATTAAAAAAATCTTGTTTACATGAACTTTGTTTGATTCCTCTTATCTGTTTAAAGATCATTAAAACTTTTACTTATGAAATACAAAATAATCATTTATTGTTTTGATGACAGGTGGTTTCATTAATTTAAACACATATAATGCTTACTTACGAAATTCATTTCGAGATAGATAAATCAAGTAAGGTGTGAAAAAAAGTCTCAATGACTCTCATAGTTTTAACTCTTGTTATAAAAGTGACAGAAAAAAACAAAGGTTGTCATTGAAAGAAATTATTTTTAACTTCATGATGTTTGACTTTCGTTTAATTTCTGTATATTTGCAATCCATCCTGTGATTTTATTTAGAAAAAAATATTTGGTAGCTATCCTTTATTTAATATTATGTAAATTAATTTACACGCCGTAAGGAATTCTATTAAAGCATATTGAAAGGATATTTAAGTTTATAATCATCGGTAAAGTATCGAAAAATATCTCAGCGATTCCACCAAACGTGAAGACTATTTTAGTAAAGAAAAAAAAAATGAAATTTGAATGGAGCTTTTAATGCCGATAGAATTGCTAATATTCACAACATCGCATAGACTGTTCTATAAAAGTCAAAATATTGAAAAAAAAAGTCCTCTGTCCCCAGAATGGAAGATTTGTTGCCTCTATAATTCAAATGTGCTAGCACGATGTCAACCAGGAAAGTCGTGCAAATTCCGTCAAACCATTGAGTAAAATGTGAAATAAAGGACTGGCCTTGAGTCTAAATCAGCAGAGCTTTTTTTGTAATAACATCATTTGAGTTCATTCTTAAACTCTGAGAGGACGTTAACTCTCTCTCTCTCTTAGTTCAGGATCTGGCAAATATTAATCGCAATTTTTTAGAATGAGGATCAGAGTAAATTTTTTACCATCAAATCCTATAACAGAATTATTCTTGCAGATACTCGAGTCCTCTCATTGAGGAAGAGTGCGAGGATCTTCCGGACGAGGAGTCCCAGACCCTGACGCTCAAAACGGACCTCCAGCGTGTCTCCTCTCCCGTGGAGAGTCCGGCTAGAATCATTAAGGGGCCCCAGAGCGTCACCGTTCTTCGGGGAGAATCAGTCACGCTAGCGATTTGTTTCAACGGATATCCACCACCACAGGTCACCTGGATGAAAGGGGTAAGAATATATCTTTTGGAAAAATGTTTGTTATTAACTTTCTTTATGAAAACAAGTTTTCATAGCTGTATTTTATTTTAATGTGCGGCTGACTTATTCACATTATTCGCATTTTTTGTTAATTTTTTAAATTCCTTCTCATCAGTGGCGAATCCAGGGGGGGGGCGTGGGGGCCCCCCCCCCCCCCCCAGAGCTAAACCAAAATTCTTGATTTTATTTAAAATCCCTACAACTGTTTTTTTCCCTTAATTTTCATTTTAAAAAAAATAATAAAATCGTGACAATATTGCTTTCTGGCTTGACAGACTCGGAAAATTTTCCTACTTTTCTAGTCAATCCACTTGTACTTGTAGCGTTGATGCGGTCGAAACATTTTTTGGCTAGTTATTTCATTGTATTTTTTATTAAATTATCGAAAATATTGTAGTATTCTTTATGATTCTTATTGTCAGGTGATGAAAGCCTGTAAAGTTAAAGAGTTTTGGTTTACGTAAGTCATGAGGTTTGACATTCGTCACTACGATGCAAAATTTTTTTGACCTCAGCCCCAGAACTGGATCCTGCATTCGCCACTGCTTCTCATGCATGTTTATGAATACAGAGTTCAGAAGTAAATGCATATTTTATATCATTAAATGGATTTTTTTAACAAACTAATTTTATTATTCGTATAGCATCGCTCTCATAATTACGCTTAAATACTTCCGATTTTCTCATTTGCACACTCCATTGCTGCAATAGTTTAACCATTTCTCCTGTGATTCTTCTTAGTGTAGGAATACTGTTAATAAAAAACGTAGACGAAAAATATATTAGTGACTAATTATTGCTCCCCTAATCCTTTACGAAAAAGTCCATTGCTGATGATGCAAATTAATGAAAAGATAATTTGAACAAGAATGTAACAAGGAAATATGACTGATTTTCCCCATTAAAACGGTAGTTATAAAGAAGAAAATTAAAGCAGATACAGAAAAAGATGATCACCGTATCAGTTAATATTTAATTGGGCCAGAATTTGTGACAATTTCTATTTCCAAAATTTAGAAATACCATCTTTTGTTAAGCTTCCACTATTTTTTTCCTAATTTCTTTTCAACTGTAGCCTTGCTTTCTCAATATTAATATTTTACATTGTTTTTTGGGAAATCATTAAACTTTTTGTTATATTTTCTTAATATTATTTAAAAGTTCAATAATTGAAAGAACACCAACCAAAACCATTGAACTTAAAAGCAATCACATGAAAACTAACAAATGTCCTCCTCTGAGCTCCAATACATAATATCGTTACCAGAATTTTCCATAAGAAAAGGGCACATGACTGATTTTCTTAACATTCACACTCATAGGCTAGAACTGAAGAAAGCTACTCCATATCAATTTTAGCAAGTTGTAATTCCGTTTTTTTTCTCTTTTGGTTATTTGCCTATAATTTAAAATTTTATAAATTAATATTTTTAAATATTTCAATGTAAATAACTCAAATATCTTTGTTGTATTGCATTTTCAATTAAATATATTATCTTTTTAATGATATATAATTTTGTGCCATTATTTTAAAATAGTTGGTGTTGTAAGCCATAAACTTCAAAATACACTTTCTTGCAAAAGGGTTTTACAATTTTGGACGCTTGTGTATAGCCTAATAAATTTTGCTCTTCATACTTCATTTTCATAAATCTGCTTTCTCTGATCTAAAATCTTCATTTTACTAAGTCGAAAAATAAAGGTATGCATGTTGGTTAAGAAATTTAAAAAGTTTTCAACAGTTTCCCTTTATGTAGTTTAAGCTCTTCAGCTTTATATGTATTTGACATTTATGTTTTGAATCAGAGAAAGATTAATGCATACATTGTTCATTAATGCATTCATTGTAAGTGTTGTAATGTAAAAGTGGAAAAAGTATCAGTCTGTAGTTTTATATATGAATTTATGCGGAAATATTTTGGTTTCCGAACATTTGTGCCGCGTTTTCTCCATGCCCATTTGCATTTCCATTTTTTAAAAATTGAGTCAATATTTTAAAATCATATTACTTCAGGATTTATTAAGAACAAATGGAGATGATTTGATAAAATTTTGGATTTTTTTCAATTCCATTCCAGGTAAAGGGCTTTTTCAACAAATTTCAAAAGCGTCCAAATATTTTTGAGAGCCATTAAATGTTTTACAATTAAACGATTTTCTCATTCATTTTATCAAGAAAATGAGACGCAAAACAATTGCTTTTTCATGATACATGGTTGCTTAATCTCCATCCTATTTTAAATAGTGGTGGAGATGAAATACCCCCTGGTTCATTTTGAATTCCTGTTTTATTATAGAGAGACAAAGTTGATTTTCACATTATGCACTACGTTAACCTTATTGATGTAATTATTCCATTTTTGTATCATTCTGTAAGGAGCAAATTCGTTTAACTCGCAATTTAACTCGTTTACTATGCAAAGAGAGGCAATCAAGTGAATCAAGTGAACTTTATTAATTATTATTTATTCATAGTACACATCGAAAAGGAGGAAGTTGACGCAAGCGTAAAAGAATTTTTTGAAATTAACCTCTGAAGGAAAAAAAGGAAAATAAATAGCTTATCTCGAAAATAATTCTTTTTTCTAAAGCAACCTTTCAGTTTATAGCGCAGATGAAGAAGAGAGAAAAAACTCTTTCTAACAAGTCTTGACAGTGCCCAAGGAGGAAAAAAAAAGATATATCTCTCTTTATTTATTAATACCATTTTCCGACGGCCTCCGCACTCGATTCCGGAAAGTTTAGGAGATATGTTTTTACTCCAGACCCACCGCAGAAATGATGTGTTTTTTTCACAATTTTGTGTTTTCAGAAAGGACCCTTTCATTGTAAACGCAGGAGGCTTTACTCGTGGCTCTAAGTTCATAAATACTATCTTTTCTGGGTTATGGAATTTTATTAATAATTTTGGAATTTGAATTTATAGAAATTATTTATCTTTAGCCTGATACATTTTGAGATCTATGAAAAAAACATCAATAGCAAGATCATGTATGGGAATTTACTTTAAAGTATATAGCGTGTATGATTATATAAAAAATTGCGTTACAAGGCTTTCTGTGTTTACAACGCCTGATTTCCTTAATGGAGTTACATTTAGAACAAGATTTATCTCACTGTGTCTAGTACAAATGAATAAATAAAAGCATGAATGGATAATACAATGGAAAAATTTCTTTTAAAATGGCGCATTGAGTATCTAAGAAACAGCAGGAAAATTGTCATTTAGTCTTGATTTTCTTTATACATTATTAAATTCAGCGGCGGCGATTGGGAGTTAAAAGTTAGGGGAAGGGGGCAAAAATTTATAGACCAGTACCAGGGAGTAGAGAGGGTAGACAACAAAATTTAAAAATTTATCTACGAAATGTTAAGTTTTGGATGTTCGCTGAGCAAACTGGGACAGAGAAATAAAAGTTGACGTTTTAGGCAGCTGAAATGAAATAAAAATTTAATTTTTCCCGCAAAAAATATGTGGAGAGGTAGTAGTGAGGTGAGTAGTGACTACCCTCTGTAGTGAGGTGTGTGGCTTCCTTCAAATGAGAGAGCAGTGATTGTCTTTTTCTTCTTTATTTTGACATTCACAAAACACCACACACACTAGAGACAATCAACACAGAACATATATTAGAAATATAAACATATTTAGTAATTTGCTGCTGACAAAGAGCGAGCTGTGCCTAATTGCACAAAAACAAAACTTTGCGTCGAAGTACGATACAGCAAATCAACTACGTACTCTCGGACTGCCTTGCATATCCTTAAAAGGTATACGCAGCGCCATCTATAAGCAACATTCATTTAGATACTTAGTATATAAATAATAATATATATAAGAAGTAAAGATTAAAAATAATAGACATGCATGAACACCCTCCGAATAGTCTCCACTGGTAAAATTTACATGATTTTAATTTTATTTCGAATGTATATATAGCATTAAAAATCATATTATATGATTTTATATCTGTTTCCTTGTTATAGCTTTGTTTGAAATCCTGGATCATGAGTGATAACCGACAAATAACCAACCAACAAACATTATCTCAGTATAAAACGACTTTCTAAACTGATTTTTTGCTTGAATTGAATTAAAACAATTCTACGTTATATTTATATATGGCAAATGTTTCTGTAGCTTGCATTTTAATAAATTTTTCTTGAAACCTTTCCTCCTTTATTTTTCGGTGTATGATAGCTAGGAGTATAATAGTTTGGAAGACAGAATACTTAATGTGCTCCGTGTATTAATATTTCTAGGCAATACAGTTTTTCATTAAATTAGCATATGTTTAATATAAGTAAAACACTTATTAACTTCATGATTTAAGATAAAATTACCAATGATAAGGAATTATGCTCTGTAGAATGCCGTAGGCGAATTCGGAAATAGAAAAAATACGTAATGATATAGTGCTGCTCTTTAATACTGTCTGGCTATATTATATATCTCAGCTATATGAAGTAACTTCTTCGTAATCCCAAAATAGTTATATCTTAATTCGTACTTCAAACATATTTTGGTTCTTTTCAGAATAACAGGGAAAAAACACATTGCCATTTGGTCGTTTAAAAAAAGGATAGAAGAAGTCACGGTGCTTTCCAGTTATTTACGCAGCTGCGTTTGTGAAAGAGATTTCATAGGGATTTCCAGAGTGAATTTTGATATTTTGTTGCGAAAAATTCCCTTTTCACGATTATACTGTCTTCTGCTTATATAAGGCGTAAAAATTATCACAAAACTTAACGAAGAGTTTTGTAAATTTAGAAATTTGTTACTAGAACAGTGCCTTGGTTAGGAAAAACACATAAATTTTTTAGGGGAAAAATATAAACGAAATTTTGAAAAGATTATTTATTTATTTATAGAATAAAATGCACAATATAGAAAAAACTCCACTTTCAGTGTTGCATGACATAAATCAGGCCCCAAAGGACAAAAACTGACAGCATAAAAAACAAATACAACACGAACTAAAGTACATTGTAAATACATTGAATTTTAAAAAAATAAAAAAAATACTAATTATACAATCAATTATAAAGCATTATTTAAAGAAGAAAACTCACACTACAGATAAAAATCCATTCACATAGTGCAATAATTGAACACAGACGTCCATATAGGCCAAATCATCAATAATAAAATGTGATAAAACAACATAATTAAATCTTATTAACTAAATTGAAGAAATTAAACTAAATTGAAGTAAAAATGCGAAAAAAATTGGAAAAGTGGAATCAAAAAACAAAAATTACAGATACAAGACCAAAAAATACCAATAGTATAAGAACAATTAAAAATATTAAAACATACATCGCATTAGTTACGCGTAAATGCAACTGAAACCAGAAGTAACAATGCAGGGAATAGAACAAAGTGAAAAACTAAAAGAAGATGGAGGAATCTGGCTTTGCACTTTATCAAGAGTCACACGAAGGAAAGATTCAAAGGACTTTTTTTTCAGGATTTTTTTCTGTTAAGGGCTTGGCATCAGTCTAAAAATTAAGACCCTTATTGTAACCTGAAAAATCCTGAAGTGGAAGAGTAAAGAAGAAACATCCCCACAAGAATTAATAAATATAAAATATCAACTGAAACAAAGAAAGAAGAATATCTTTCAACTTTTCCTCGTATCTAGCCTATATACACTATCGCTATTTTAAGAATTCCGCTTATTCAACAGCCCTAGTAGCACAAAGATATTGTACGTCATTGAACAATATTCGCAATATTGTATAATATTGTTCAATATTATATAATATCGAACAATATTGTTCAATATCGGACAACATGTTGTGTTACCTGGGAAGTGGATAACACAGGAAGGGGGAAATTACTCGGGGAGTGATTTGAGTACAGCTCCATCCATTGAAGCCAAAAGTGGGACAAAAGAGTAATTTTTATAAATTAATAGTATTTTTGTGAAAATTTATTGTTTTGAAGGTATTTTATTAAATTATCAGTTGCTTTTAAAAGAGATTTACTGTTATTACAAATTCTTTTTATTTTAAAAATTGAGCAAAAATTATGTTTTTTAGAACTTTAGTGTAAATATTGGATTGAAAATTACTCAGAAAATTTATCTTGAATTCAAAATCCTCTCTTTTGTCATAAATACCAACGAGGACCTTACCTTTAGAAATTTCCATATCTATATCCAAAAAATTGCAACTCAAATGATTTTCATTGTTTTTTCAAAATTTAAGTTCTTCTGGATAACAATTTGTAACAATATTATGATCCTCAACGTTTAATAAAAGTAAATCATCAATGTATCTAAAACCATAAATTAAATGATCTGTAATTACTTTGCTTTCAAAGGAATGGAGGAAGGAAAACTACTAGCTAATTCTTCCTAGCTAATGCACTAGAAAATTTTGTACCCATTGTAATTATTTCAATTTGTACCAGAAAAACGACAAATTGAACAAAAACGTTTATTTAAGCTTCTCGAAATATCGAAAGATATATATTAATTTTTTATTCTGCCAGTTTTGGTGTTCGTATGGTTACGACATAATGATGCAACCTTTGTTTTGTACTGTAATTCTAAGACATGGGATCGAAATTTCAGCTTTTTAATTTTCAAGCAGATTGGATTTAAGGCCGAACAAAGCATAAGGATATTACAAAGATAACAAATGTTTTCTAAAAGACAACCTATTCGCTGACAGCATTTTACTTGAGTCTGCGTTCAAACAACACTATTCATGTAAAATATTTCAATAAATAGGCCATGAACAAAGTAACAGAGTCCATGGGTTAACACTAGATTATGAAAAACCTTGCATCTCTTGATCAGAATTATGCTGTATTAAAATAGAATTTTCGAAATTGCATTATAGCAATGCAAACTAAAAAAATTAATTATAAATAAGAAAGGGTATTTCCCTGTAAAAACAGTTAAGTAATAAATTTAAAGGGCTCAAGGAAATGCAGAGGACTTTAACATAAAGTATGGGTGGGAGATTTTAGAAAAGCTGTAATTTAAAGTTGATGGGAAAAAAATCCGTGCTGCAATGCCATTAGAATTTTGGGTGTTAATTGAGGTAAAAGAAAAAAAATCCTATTATGAATTTTTCAAAATGATGATTGCGCCGTTTACAACATAGCAAGTGTTTAAATTCAGCTAGAGACGATTTGGGACAAACGATATAGTTGATACATCTTCTCTTAATTATCAGGAAGCTTTCAAATGTTTGACCCATGAGGTGCTTGGCCCGAACTTGGAACTACTGGGTTGTAAGCAGTAAGTTTTTTCTAGTTCATTGTGAATCTAAAGGTGTTTTTTTACTTTCTGGTATGCGAAGTATACAAATAGAAAGTATTGTAATCGTCAAAAAATTCGAACTTGAGATTTTGACGAATCTCCACGTTTTAGACCTTCCTGAGTCCGAAAAACGTAATTTTGGAATTATGTCTGTCTGTGTGTCTGTGAACACGATAACTCAAAAACTATTGAAGCTACAGGGATGAAATTTGGTATGTGGTCTTTACACATAATTTGTAGGTTTCTATCAAATTTTGGACAAAATCCGTCTACGGGAAGTCTGTCTGTATGTGTGTCCTTGTTAAGGTGAACGTGATAACTCACAAACTGAAATAGCTAGATGGATAAAATTTGGTACACATTTTTCTCGTCAGGAATGTAGGTTGGTATCAATTTTTGGACCAAATCCGTCAAAGGGTTGACTGTCTGTCTGTATAATCGCATACTTTTGGACGCAATAACTTCTTTAAAAAATTACTTTGATAAATGAAATTTGGCCTTCTTACCTTATTGGTAGATTTGTGTCCAATTTTTGTGTCAATCGGTTAAAAAAAGGCATTCATATTGCAAATTTCGTTTTCTTTATCTTACACCCAGCCCTATTGGTAATCACGCCGGCTTCTAATTCCACTTCCGCGTTGGACGACCTTCGGAAATCGTGGTACGACGTTTCGCTTATTTTTTCTCCACTGCGATAGAGGTTCTTGTTCTTTTTACTGCCTTTTAGCTTATTTTTACTTTCCCGTATACGAAGTATGCAAAGAGAAAGTATTGTAATCGTCAAAAAATTCGAACTCGAGATTTTGACGAGTCTCCACGTTTTAGACCTCCCTGAGCCCGAAAAACGCAATTTTGGAATTATGTCTGTCTGTGTGTCTGTGAACACGATAACTCAAAAACTATTGAAGCTACAGGGATGAAATTTGGTATTTGGTCTTTACACATAATTTGTAGCTTTCTATCAAATTTTGGACAAAATCCGTCAACGGGAAGTCTGTTTGTCTGTATGACAGCGGTCATGCAAACACTATAACTCAAAAACTTGAATAGCTAGATGGATAAAATTTGGTACAAAGTTTTATCGTCATAAATGTAGGTCCGTATAATATACTTTTGAAGAGAATCCGTTATCTCCACGAGCATGCGTACTGGTTACTGCTGTTCCCGTAATACGGTCTGTCTTGACTCACTTCCAAATTCTTCTCGAATAAAAGTGAATTAATTATGGAGTGTTTTCTTTTAATTTTTCTTTCACGCCGAAATATTTTCTCAATAAGAGTTGCATATTTTATTTGCGGTTAGTTTTATTTTGTATATTTCGTAATGCATTTTTTCTGAGTTGATTTTGCATTATTTTTACTTTGACAGAACGAAAGTAGTTGTTAAAAGTAAAGTTATAAAGTAATAAACCAAAATTAGTGTCAATTGATTCATCAGTTCTGTTCTTCATGCTTTTTTAATTTCTTAAGCACTCTGCCAATGTGCATGCTATTTTCAACTACAACTATCGGTAGTAAATTTGTAACATTCAAATAGAAGATATTGCTGGCAAGCTAAAAGGTTGCTTATATGTGTGCAAATCTTTTTGTAACTTGCATCATATCATTGAAATTTGGTATGTGGTCTTCTAATTTATCCACGCGGTGGGAGGGGAAACAGCACCTTTTTGGGGAAGTATACGAGAAAGTTTAAGGGAGGTGTTTTTTTTTTGGGGGGGGGGGGGGCCTGGACGGAAAATCTCTTATATGCTCCAAAATTTGTTTAATTTTTAAATCGTTAAGTAAGATCTTACATCTGACATACCATGGAGCATTCACGATTCTCAATATCTAGTAATTTCCTTAGCCTCGTTTTAGCTGTTAATCCCCAGATTTCAGTAAATAATGAGAAACATTTTCATAAATAATGTAAATGAGCGTAAGTTTTTTGTCAGATGTTTCTAAATTGTATATGTGAAACCGGTATGTTTGAAAGAAACTTTCGTGGAATTTAATATATTAATGCTTAAGTAAGATGACCAGACGTTCTGGATTAGTTCGAATTTGGGGAATCCGAAACAGTTCCAATTTTGACTACTTTGACTGCAATCAAATAGTCTCGGATTTGATTTAAATGTCTCACATTAACCTGAATTTTACTTACAAGTAAATATATCATATTAACAACTATTAAATAGATTTAATTTTTAAGGAGTTAGAAATTCCTAACTTTTGGTATACGTACAAATTGGCAAGATGCTCTGGATTAGCGGGTTTAATTCCGATTATCTGTACTGAACTGAAAATTGTCTGGAATATGACTTAAATATAACGGATTATTCCATTTTTACTTATCAATACAGAGTAGGGAAAGTTTGCCGAATTTGGATCACCTGAACATTTTTTAATGTATAGAGGATAGAGAAGTAATTTTATTATAAAAAGTAATCGATTTTTTTGTAGTTTATTTATCTTCAAAACAATGTAATTAAAGTTTTAAGGAATATACTTTAAAGTAGAAAAATAACATAAAGTAACTGTGCCATCGGTCGAATTAAGGAAACTGTTTTCCCAGATTGGACCAAGGGGCTCTAAAATTGGACTACCAATTTCTTTAAGCACAATTAAAGTAATAGTATATTTTGGTTCTCAAATTCATATAATCATACATTGTATGAGCCCAAGTATGACATTTTATAAGGTGTGCCCAAATGAAAAGGAGACCTTAGCTGTATCGGCGTTGTATCAAATCCCAGTGAGTTAATGTGCTAGCCGATAGATGGCATGGTGGTATTCCCAGTTGCACCTGCGTAGTTAACGGCTTCGCATCAATATCCTCATTTCTGGAGAATTGTTTCCGCAGTTCGTTGCATGGTGGGTTCCTCCAGATCAGCACAAAGAGAAGTTATCCAATTTATTCGCCAGAAGGGGAGCATGCTTCACAAATTTATGATGCAGGATGAAAGAGATGTACTGAGAGCAGTGTTTCGCACGGTGCACCATATTCCGGTGGTGTCACCATTATGAGGCGGGACGCGTAAACAGGCCCTGGGCAGGCACCCGTTTTGACCAACAGTGCCACTATTTCGTCTGTGGATGAGCTCATACGGCAGAATCGTCGGATCACCACACGTGAAATTGCTGTTGAACTCTCGTTAGAATGTGGAGGTTTTTGTCTGAACTTCCTTTAATAGCACAAAGTACCAAAAAAAAAAAAAAAAAACTAAGCTCAAAATTAGTTTAAAAGATTTTCCCCTATATTACTTATACTTAATTTTACAAATTTGCAAAACTCGTTTTTAAAATTAAAAAGTTGCGGAATGTAGAGTAAAAAAATTACTTAGTTTAAAAAATGTTTTCCCGAAAGTAATCGAAGATTAGTAAACATTAAGATTTCCAAATTTGTATCGATGCTCATTTTGGATGAACATAACTCATGGGGTCTACTATTATCGGTAAGTTTAATCTTTTACAAATCGCGGAGTTATTTTCTTTGTAATATATTTAAGATTCTACCTGCATTGCAATGCCGCAACTGATCTTCTTGAGTCACAACCTTTGTCAATACAGCTTCCTTTCAAGATTCCAAGAAAACAATTTAATTACGTTTTTTTTAAGAAGGAGTTTTTAAAATAGTATTACATTTTTGTGTTGATTACACTTCTCACTTGCTTTGTAACTAAATACACGCTGTATAATATTGGGCTGTTAGGGAAGTCTCCACCGAATTTTGGGGGTAAATTGTAAAGAATTTTTTTCTTACTAACAATGAAGTTTATTCATTAACATATGCATCATTAGATTTAATGATAATTTGCCATCTTTTGAGAAGTTTCATTATCCCACTATCATATAACGTCCCTAGCTTATCGCTTAAAAACCGCTTAAGATGCTGTTTGCTTAGTTTAGTTATATTAACCCCCCGTTTTGAAGCACACGAGGGCTATTTTGGTACGGACCTCGTAATTTTGAACCGCGGTCAGATGACGAGGACGACACCTGAGTTGGTACCCCCTCTCTAAACTTCTGCGACATACCAGCGGGAGAACGTTTGACTCCCTACGTATGATTTAACGTGCAACAGGCCCTATACACGATGGTCTTTAGTGGAGTCGGGTTTCGAACCCTCAGGCTCAGAAGCCGACACCTTGCAACTAGACCACCGCGGCCTTAGGTGCTGTTTGCAGTCCTTCAGCGAATTTTTAAAAGAGCAGAACAGATCATAGTCCGAAGGCGACAAGTCAGAGCTACATGGGAGGGTAAGGCATCCTAGAAAAGCTCCAACATCTTTCGCCGGGAGGCGAAAGACATGTGTGAATTAGCGTTTTCCTGGTGAAGCATCACCTCTTTACGATTGTCTAATTGTGAGAACCTCTGGTCAATGGCTTGTTTCAAATTACCCATTTAACTACTATAGTTAACCGAATTAATTGTTTGTTAGGCGACAGCAACTCATGATTGACGTTGCCTTTCTAATTCCAACAGTAACAGAACTGTAACAGTAACTTTCTGAAAATGGGTATTGGTTTCTGGGATGGTTGATGACGGCCCACTCGAATAACTCCATGGCCGTTTTCGCCCACCATTATTGCAATCGACCCACTTGTCATCACCTGTTTAAAAAATTAATTGTTTTATTTGTGTCTATATGCGCCACTGTGGTCTAGTGGTAAGGTCTCGGCTTCGGGGCCGGAGGGTTCCAGGTTCAAAACCCGATTCCGTTGAAGATCCGCTGTGTATGGGGCCTGCTGCACGCTTAATTATATGCAGTGGTCAAACATCATCCCGCTGGTTTGGTGCAGAAGCTTGGAGAGGGGAGTGTGCCAGTCATGTGTCATTCTCGTCATCCGACTGCGGTTCAAAATAGCCGTTTCAAAATGGGACGTTAATGTAACTAAACTTCGTGTTTGAGCAATAAATCGCACATGAAACAGTTTGTTTTCAAATTAAATCTATTTTTTAAGCTAAATAATGCTAAGATTAAATTCCTTTGATATGTCTTTCTCGGGTTTAATTTTTCTTATGCGTTCATTCCATTTTGATTCCATTTTACGTTCCTGAATTACAGGCCGATATCTCACAGCTTGCTTGTATTGAAATCGATTATGCGATATCTAGTCTAGATTTATTTGGATCCATGTCATATAAATGGTCTAGTATCCCCCTTTTATCCCTACTATTATTGCGAAATGTAAACGATAACATTAAAAAAATTTTATGTTTACAATAGCACGAAATTGAATTTTTCATGAACCTGAAATAGACCGTGTGATTTAGACGCAAATAAATATTTTTCGCTCATATTTACCCAAATGAAATATCATTCCTTAGATCAGCTTCGAAAGACCAGTGAAATAAGAAACTTTCCGAATATGCAATAAAAGTAAAAAGTAAAGTGAATAAAAGTAATCGAACTTTTGTTCACTAACTAAAGTAGGGAACATGTTTCAGGAGGTCCCTCGGGGCCACAATACTTACAAATACAAGAATATTATTATTTATGGATAATGCTTACATAGTTGTAAGAACAAAACTTTCCTTTTAATCTTTTGATGCTATTTTGTTTCCTTCACTTATTATCTTTGACGGATCTTTCAAACCCGGACAATCCAATTAAATGAAGGATTCCTTCATTGCTTCTGTCAAGAGTGTAGAAGTGACGAAGAGGGAAAAAGTGTTCTCGTTAATTCCCTGTAATTTTCCCTGTTGCAGGGCCGGGTGTTGTCGGACGAAGGCGGTCGCCTGTCCATCCTGGATGGGAGAGAGATGTCGGTGGTGACGGTCAACGATGTGACGGCGGATGATAGCGGCAAGTATGTGGTCAGTGTTGAAAATCAAGGAGGAGGCGATTCCTGCTTTGCGTCCGTAGCTGTGGTCGGTAGGTGTGATAATTTCTTCTTTCTTTCTTTCTTTTTTTTTTGGCCGTGATGATTTTCTTTTTTTTTATTGTGGAAAGACGAATGACTTATTTTAAATACTAATTTATTTTCATTTATATTCTGCTTCTTAATATAAGACTCATTAATTTTCTTGCACTCAAAGCAATAAAAGTGAAAATTGTTCCTTTTGCAAAATTGATTGTGGAACTAAAAACCAAGCTAAAGAGTCTCATAATTGCAGAATTTTCAGAATAAGTGTTCTTTAAAGTGTTGTAATTACGGAGTTTGACAAATCTGTAATACTAACTCTTTAACGAACTGATGAGGGTTTTAACTACAAAGTATGAAGTGTACGATGCAGCAAAATTCACAAACAAAACAAAAACTTATTATAGATCCACTAATACATCATGCAAACAAAATATATAACACGTTAGCCGCCACAACTCAAGTTTGGAATTCGAATCATCTATCTAATTTGATAACTCCGTCTCTGCTATCTCTTAACTACAGTAGAGGAGGGATCATCTGATTAGAGAGTAGGTATGAATCGTATTTGATTGCCGTATGAATCGTATTTGATTCATATAGCGATCAAAATGTTAAAGTAAACCTATTATTATTATTCTTGTGAGACAATAAATTGGATTTTCATTTGTGCATCCAATTTAAGTCTCTTTTTTTATTCACCAAGAGGCAACTCTAGCTGAACTGTTAATTTGCATATTTATTGCACATTCTATTTGAAAGAACGTGTTTTTATAAATTTACATGTTTTTAACCGTCAGGTTCATTTTCTTGGTTGTATACTTTTTTTCTGAGTGTGGAATAAGGATACGAAATTCTTTTAATTAACTTAAGATGCAGCGGAACAGACATTTCATTCATTATCTATTATTTATTTCACTTGTAGAATTTTACACTTTCAGTCAAATGTTTATTCAAAATGAGACAACTCACAATTAACACATATTTTGAGTTGTGCGTTTGTGAGAGAGAGTACCCAATGTGTTAAAGTGATGTAATATTACTCCTGAAGCATCACATTTTCTATAGAATGTTCTTTTGATAAATTATTACAATCGGATTTGAACATAATAAGTACAGCAAATATCTGATGGAGATAACTTTCTAATTTCAATAGCTATGGAATATATAACAAACATCTGAGTACGAGTTTTGTCCGGTTTTCTTAGTTTTCATGCCGCACAAACATGAGATTGTGTCGGTTTTGTTCAGGTAGCTTCTCAAGACATGTTTGCCTTTCCAACAATTTTTTTAAATTGAACCTTGTTGACTAGTTTTCTACCTGTTATTTTCTGTATAGCATACTGAATTATTCTTCATATTTCGTTTTCTATATATTTTGTTAAGAATCGGGATAATTTTTTTACTATAATTTCATATAGCAAATAAAGGAAAGAAAAAGAATTGCAAACAGTAGAGAATTGTTTCTAATAAGATATATTTGAAATATCTTAATTGAAACTAGACATTCCGCGTTGATTTATCCGATTTCTCAGATTAGACATAATTACGAATTGAATCTGAAATACTTCCACTGAATACTAGGTCTTTGGTGGAATAGAATCCCAATCCCTGGATTTGTTGGGCTCGAAGAAGGTTCTTACTCCAGAGTATTATACCCTTGATATTCTAAAATTAAACTCTTTGATATGCCGACCCCTTAAATTCTCTATCTAATATAACTCCGCATATCGAGGGGGCCTAGGGCCTTGTGGCAGAATCAAAACTTCGGGACCTGAGGGTCGAGGGATGGGATCCGATTCTACGGGAGATCTATCATGCATTCCGGCTTGGTTTACGCTAAATCCGTCGAGAAGTTTGGATAGAGGATACGGGGTCAGACGTCGTCCTCTTTTGACCACAGCTCAAGATTATGAAATTTGCTCCAAAATATTCCTCGTATAGCTTCAAAACCGGACGTTAATCCAACTGAACTATACCAAACTAAAAATCAGTGTAAGACACATTTTGCACGAAAATCTTGATTGAAAATATCATACTCCTAAACTTTTTTTTTTCCATATCCATCTTCCTCAGCAGAATTGTGTAAAGATGACATTTTTGTGTATTTTCATGTCCAAAATAGTCAGAATAATAATACTTTTAGAAACTGAAACACAAACTAGTATGAAATATCATGAGAAACCAAAAATGATTATAATAATTGAATAAAGTTATTATTTTCGATAAGATGAAGGAAATGGGCTAGTTATGCATTAAGGAAATTTATTTCAGTATTAATAATTAGACTGAGTCATATAATCAGGAGTGAGGTTAAAATGTAGAATTTCATTTAAAATACAGAAGTACGACAGTCATTGTTACATTTGAAATACAAGAATGTATATAATTTCTTGTACTGAAAGAAATGATTTCGAAATGTTGAATTTGAAGGGGAAAATTTCATCCGAATTTCCCTTTCCGCTTTTTTTCTCCCACAAAAATTTTTTATTTATTTAAATAGGAGATGCATACATGCCGCAACAATTTTTCGTTCTATTTATTCTCTATCGGCGAGTAGTGAGTGAAACGGTAAATAAACTTAGCACATAAATGAGATGTTCGAAAGTAGGTCGTCCATGAAATTATCTACAATAAGAAATAAATTTCAATTAGAATATGATAAAATGGTACTTCTTATGACAATAAACTGAGAGCGTTTTTGGGTGTGTCACAAAATTATTGACGGAAAAAAAGTCACGAAATTCAAAGAACCTTGATTTAGAATGAAATGGTTTTCCACCATTTAAAAATGCGTAAAAAAAAGAAAACATTAGCACATACTGAAAAGTAGCATTTATGAACAGGACCCACCGAAATGGCCATTCTTAATTACTACCTGAAGATATCAGATTTTTTTCGTTCGTTGTAATTCCAACCTGCCGAAACTCGATTTTCTCATGCGCTGCATTTTGAATTCTTCAGTAAGTGTAGTCTTTTTTGTGAATGCTATTAAGCATAGTAATTTTTTTAGTTACTTCTTTTAGGTATGGCATTCATTTTCAAAAGTTGTTATAAACATTTTAGTTATTTATGAACAATAAAAGTCAATATGAATTGAAACATAAAAATGTTTGGTATTTTATTGAAATTAGAGATCAATGAATTAAACGATCCTTTTTAAAATATAATTATAAAAATGAAATGCTTTTAATAAGGTGAATACTACTAATTACTTTCAAGCAATAAGGGATGTAGAAAATGTGTGCTTTGTTTTTGTGCTTAAAGAGTGGATTTTGAAAAGTTACTAAACACTTTGCTGAATGGTTTAAAAATAAATTCACTGTTTTCGAATCGATCCATATTCCTAATTAATCTTAAGAATTTGAATGACAGACTAGTTTTGGAAAACTTAATTTATAAATAAGTGATAGTAATATCTTTTCATTACTTGCTTTTATGGAAAATAATTTGTTTTTAAGAGCACAGATACTCTTTTTGAACCTGCATCTATTTGGAAAGCTATTAACTCTAAGTTAAATGCTAATAAAGAGTTCCATTTCATTGTTTCAGAATAAATTATCTTGATAATAACAACAGCAGCAACAAAAATAATAAGATGAATTGAAGTAATTTTTTGATTTAATAAGGCTGTGCTTGTTTTAATACCGCGTTGTGAAAAATGGAAGCAATAGTTAGAAATACGTAGTTTCTATGAAAATTTAGTTTTTAGAATGTTTTATTATTTTGTGTTTCCAATAAGTATCTACTTCATTTTGTGTTGGTTCACAACTGTGCATAAAACAAAAAAGTAAATCTTTTCGAGCACTGCCATTTCGACTATTCAGCGCTGTCATCTTCGAGTGAAAAAAATCCTTACCTGAAAATGATAGGCTTATAATTTTGAGTCGCCAGGTTGGGCTACATTTCCACTTTCCACAGAAATTATTCGTCTGGAAATTCAAGGTCAAAGTTGTATGTACCTCAATTCTCGTAGAGAGGGAGTCAGAACTAAGACGTTGTATTCGCCATAATTATATGGTAAGGGGAAAAAAAACGGTCTCTGAAGGTGAAAAGAAGATCAATCCAAAAAAATTTCTGCTCTCCCTTCTTTCTCTTTCGTTAATTTATTTTTGTTTCCACAGTTTTCTTGTGGCCGCGGTGGCCTAGTGGTAAGGTCTCGACCTCGGGACCGGAGGGTCGCAGGTTCGAAACCCGATTCCACTGAAGATCCGCCGTGTATGGGGCCTGTTGCACGCTAAATCATACGTAGTGGCCAAACGTCCTCCCGTTGGTGTGGCGCGGAAGTTTGGAGAGGGGGGTGCCAGCTCAGGTGTCGTCCTCGTCATCTGACCGTGGTTCAAAATTACGAGGTCCGTCCCTAAATAGCCCTCGTGTTGCTTCAAAACGGGACGTTAATATAACCTAACCTAACCTAACCACAGTTTTCTTTTGGTGAACGAATTTTGGTTCACCTTCATGCATATTTGCATTCAGTTATTGAAATCAATTCTAAAATTTAATGAACCACTATTTCGGTTTAATAGCCAAAGTTGATTTCCCAAAGTTAAAAATTTCAAAAAATATTGTATGCGAGACCTAAAGTATCGTCGTTTAACAAGCAACACCAACTATCTCAATTTTTTGAAATTTCAAAGAAGAAAATATTCAATTTTTCTTAACCAACAACAAAGATTTTTGAAAATTTTTCTTCGCATCTGGCAGGAGCATGCGGTCATATGTTCATGCCGGATGTAAAAAGAAACGTCTGCGTCGGTGAGGAGACGCACGACAGAAGTGAAGCTTCTTAAGCTTTTCTATATAACTAAATGTATAATGGTAGAATCGCACTCATTTTCTCTCTGTTTCTCTTTCTTTCGCTTCTCTCCCACAAATGAAACAAAGCATTTAAAATTATATAATTATTTATTTATAATAATGATAATAAGTAAAAATATATATAAACTCATTATTTTATGCCTAAAACAAAAAATATAAGGCTTACAAGCGGTTATTGAAAAAAAATTGCATTTTTATTCATCAGTATTTGAAACAAAAAAAATCTAGCCTAATCATCACATTCTATCATGGAAACAATTTGTTTGTGATAAATGAAATATGATACAAATTTCCGCGATTCTATTTTATTAATACATCTGGAAAAACTGCATCAATGGTTGTGTGAAACTTTGTCGTCGATACTGCTGCATTACTGTTCATAGTTAAATTAAATTCATCAAAAAGAGATTTTACATGTGGCTTTGATTTTTTATCCGCAAAATTAACATTAAAATCACCAGCCAAAATAAGTGGCATCTCATGGTAGTTGTGGCCAATCCATCGAGCAACTAATCTTAGGAGAACCAAGAAATTCCATCCATACTCTGCAAACGTTGTTTTCTTCATTGAATTCTACATGTACCAACTTTCCATGGGCACCATTCGCTAAACCACCAGAAACATCAATGTTTGTTGTAGTTATGTGAAATTTATCCTCAACAAAAGTATGCAGTTTGTTCTCTAGCATGGCGCATTCCGTATCCACATATTTAAACACACAGTCTGCGAGAATACAGCTACTGTTCAGTAACGGATTCCAAGACTACCACTTTTGGACGATTTTACACAAGAAAGGGCTGTCAGGCAATAAGCAATATGAGCGAATTTCCGGAGTTCTTTGTTAGATCAAGCTCAGTAAAATGTAAACATTACCCTTCCATTCTTCACTTTCCCCCTATTTTGACGAAAATAACTCAGACCGGCACATGCGCAAAAGCGCGGAGGGTTTCCGAATTCGTTGCTAAACAATATACGTTGCCGCATCGATGCGCCTGCGCGGGGTAAGACGTCCGTCCGTCTCGTGCCGCATCGATGTTCCTCTGCCGGTATGACGTACTTCCGTTCGTGACGTTCACTTTTTGTATGCAGACTCTCCATCCCGAAGCCTACTTTAAGAAGATTCGCTTCCAAAATTCAGAAATAATCGTTATTGGTTGCAAAAAATACAGCTTCTTCTTCCTCTTTGAAATTTCAAAAAATGAGATAGGTGGCGTTGCTTGTTAAGCGACGACAGGGTCAGCTGCAGGGGTGTGCAGCCTGTGCCACAGCACAGGCGCCAATTCCTAATCATAAATGAGTAAATTCGCGCGTTATTTGGCTGCCGACTGGAACTCAATAGAAAGCCAATGGAATAATAATTTAGTAAGCCTCTAGTTAATAAGTATAGTAAATCCTTTAAGGCGACACGGTACCATCTAAACATTTTTTTTAAATTTTAATATTTGGAATTTCATTTTAATTGTATTTTATGTAAAAAAGAACTCAATAGCTGTCTCGCACAAAAAATTTTGAATTTTTTCTAAAGTTTTTGTGAAATTTAAATTTTTTTAAAAAATTTTAGCTTTTTAAAAATCCCTAAGGCTTTTTTAAATATGCAGATATTTTCACGAATTTTTTTTTCCAGGTAACTAATAATGTACTACATAAAACTTGCTATGGACTTCCTCCTGCTGATAATATTTAATTTATTATTATTTTTTTTATTGTTTAGCACACAAAAAAATTTCAAAAATGCATTAATTTTGACTTTGAACATTTTTAAAAAAATTACTATACATCTTAGAGGTAATTCCATAGTAAGTTGCAGAAAACTTATATTTCAGAACATGTACCAAAAATTTCATACTCCTACTTCAATATTTAAAAAAGCCTTAGGCTTTCGAAAAATGGTATATAAACAAAAATACAACATGGAGAAATATGAATTTCAAACTTTCATTTCAGCAATAGTATGATATAAATCCTTAGAATAGCCTGTAACTTTTACAAAATGTCAATTAACTTATTATAAATTGTTTAAAATAAAAAATTGCAAAAATTTGTTAAAATAAAATATTATACTTGTGTAATGAATGTATACAGAAAAACAAACGAATGATCAATTTCACAAATCTTAATCATAACAATTTAAAAATATATATATATGTATCTCAGAGCTGATTAAATGCAAATTTCGGCTACAAACATAAATTTACAACATATATAGAAATATAAACACCCTTATTTACATTATTTTAGAAGCCCTAATGTATCAAATATTGTAAACGAGCAAAAACGAAAAAACTCTAATTTAAAACTTTCATTCTTATAAAGAAAATTTCATTTATACTTATAAAAGGTATCTAATATATGCTACAATTGAAGAATTCCATTCAATAATTTGTTTAAATAAATACTTTAAAAGATTGCAATAATAATTTTCTTGTAATTTCATATATGGAATACAAAATATCACCGAATACAATTGTGCAAAATTTTGGTTACACTTTTAAAAACAGTTGATGTTCATACAAATTAAATTTTGCGGAATTTCTATTGTTCAATCAGTTATTAGAAACATAATGCATTTATTATTTTCATAAACATCCAATTTAAAAATGCCCTGCTTTGTATGGAAACAAAATTCCTAATCACAAAACACTATTTCTTGTGTTTTCGGAGATCAAAACACAAAAATAAACTTTCAAAAATAGAATAACTCTTAAAACGCCACAGATAACTCAGATGTAAACAAAACAGAGTGACTTACTTCATTTCAGTTTAATTATACATTTGCGAGCTGCAGAAAAAATAATTCATTATTTGTGAGGCTCTGTTCTAGCAGACGATCTGAAAAGTGGGCGTGGCAACATTGTTTACTCTCCTATCATGCATCGAAAATTCTTCAATAACTTAATAAAAAATACAGATACAGCTCTGGAATTTTAAAGACATATTTAGAATGAGTCAAGCTATGATATGAGACAATAAAAAAAATTTCGATATTTTGATGATTTTTTGGGTACTGTGTCGCCTTAACACATGAACCAATATATGATATATATGAGGGGAGCACCACATTAATTTCGCACTCTGCGCCGAATACTCTGGAGCTGGCCCTGAGCGACGATATGGTATGCTAAGTTCAAAAGTTGAGTCACGATTCTGGGTAATCAGCCATTTCTACAGGGAAATAAAATGTGATACCCACTACTGTGATACTACTGTCTGTCCGACGAGAACTGTGGCCGCCAAAATGTGTACTTTACGGCGGTCGCTATAGCAACTGGTTATGCTAGGGAAGACCCATTTCGAATAGGAGGAATCCGACGGAAGACGGAGACGCACCCCTCAAGGTGTTAAAAAGTTACTCGTGTATGCAGTGCCAACGGTTATCAAATATGGAATAGTATTTACAAAAATTAATAATAATAGGATATCCACAAATTGAATGCATATTTGGTTTGAGACTATTTTTCAGAAAATTTATTTTAAACCCTTCTCTTACAACAACCTGTTTGACACGTGCATTGAAAAATTTCATAATTTTTGCTATTTAAATCCGTAATTAAGTCAACGTAACAAATAATTTTAAATAAAAAATCACTTGGACACGCTTAAATGTTTCAATTATCTTTTGCAATCTTAAATAGAATGAAATAATAAAAAATATCCCAAATGGGTGGTGGTATCTAATGAGGAGGATAAATAAATTCGTAGGTCAAGGGGTTAAAACATTTTGGAAACTGTTGTTTCATTTCCTGTTTCCCTTCGTAAAATATCGATATAGTAAAGTTATTAAGTTGTTATCTTGACTCCTTTAAGATTGAAACTGTTTTTAATAGTATTTTAACGGATTTCTGTTTCAACGTATCTTCTGAAGAAAGGAGTGCAGACGAGTTATACGGAACATAACTGAATACAAGGAAATTCTTTCGGATTTTCATTCATGCGCATCGGCAACTAAAGAAATCGAAAACCATTAGTCTATAAATATTATTAAAATTTAAAGAAGGCATATAGAAATTTATCTTGTCTCCGATTTTTAAATATCCAAAAATGCATCCAATGCATAAAAGTAAACAAATGCTAGGTCAATATCAAAGAACACGGAAGTAATTAAAGTTGATAACTGGTTTCACTTACGCTATAAAAAGGACATGCCAATAGATAACTTTATTGACAAAGAGATTTGTGAATAGGAAAACATGGAGTTATCAAAGTCAGGGAAGAGAAATCAAATAAGAAACGCGTGAGAATAGACAAATATCTTTACACCTGTATATGATAGTTTATCCAACTACATAGTATATCAACTAGTGACACGTTTTTTTTTCATTACAACTATATTTGATAAGAAAAAGCATCTTAGCACATCTCAAGCAAAAGTGTCACATAATTCGTGAATCAGAAATAGTAATTGCAACGTGCATCTGAATTAATACTCAACATTAGTCAGCACAATAAAAAACCGTGCGTATCGTCTTATACTGGAAAGTTTGGTTTGAAAAAAAAGTATAGAAACAGATAAGAATTTTTAAAATAACATCATTATTTTTGTATGGACTTCAAAAATAAACTCTCTTTTTAGGGGTTTTGGATCTCTGGCCCCTACGGTTTTCAATCCCTGAAAGGCAAATGAATATGGAAAACGTACAAGTATAACAGAACTCTTAGTAAAAAATATCATTAGCATCTTTAACTCGCATATTTAAAACATAATGGAATATAAATTCTTGATACACTTATTTTATATAAGCAGAGTTGATATAGTGAGACTCACGCATTTATAAAATTTTGGATCCAGATAATCGTCAACCTTCCAGCAGGTGCACGTATGCAGGAGATACTTATATTGTGCATCGTATTACATACTTATTATCTGTCTTTTATAAATTTAAGTGCAATTTTTATTTATATAATCTTTGTTTAGTACAAAGCTAATAAATGCAGATTACATAAATAAAAGTTGCATTTATTTTTGTAAAGCAACACGATATAAATATGTAGTACGATGCACGATATAAGTATATAAGTCCTGCATGCGCGCCCTCTGGAAGGTTAACTTCATAATCATTCTAATTAATTAGAATATTTAATACTCTTAAAGGATAACATCAGCTTTGCAACGTATAGCGTTAAAAGTGAAGTAATCCTAATAACTGATAAAACTCTAATTAACGGACAATCATCTTCATGGCGGATAACATCGGATAAATGGATGAACAAAGTTAAACTCTAATTAGGTTGTAAAACCCTTTTGTATTTGAATTAATCCGCATTATCGACTCTATTTTAGAAAACTTCATATTCTAATTAAACGTGAATTGATGTTATCATCAGATAATATGGAATATGTATTCAGTTAATCTGGTCAAAATCGGTTTAGTCTAGATAAATGGCGCATTGTTCCCTTGCTCCCCCTACTAACCCCCAAAGCGAACCAAAAGATTCAACTAAATTTGTAGGAAATTTTCAGTAACAACAATTACAATTACAATTTAACTTTTCAAAATTATTTAATTTCTCAAGTGTTTGAAAATGAAATAGTTGTGACATTAAAATTGAGTGAATGATTGATGTTTTTTTAATAGATTTACCTGCATTGTGAAGTTAGAGAAACTTGTCTCGAATTATTGGACTTTTGATTCGTATAATTCTTTCTTTGGAAACATGACTTCTTGTATTTTTACCTCGTATTTATCCAGTAAAATGAGTTTATAGGTGCATCATATTCTTTACAGGATAGTATTAAAAAAGTTTCTTTTCGAACTGAAATTTACAACTGACAGTTCCTCTAATTTTTTCAATTTATGGTTCAAGCTCCATTTTCGAAATTTCACTGATCATTTCAATTCAATATACTTTTATGTGGTTAGAAACCAATATTAATGTTTATCTGTTTCAACATTTTTTCTTCAGCATTTCATTTAAAAGAGAAATTCAGAGCTCAAACTTATAGTCAATGAAATACATAAAAGATGAACATGATAAAATTACTTCGGAAGATTTAGATTCATTCCGCAGTTTTAAATTATCACATCTAGCATTGCAATCAGATGGCCATGAGAGGACGAATAACGTAAAATCTAAACACTCTTTTCACATAATTTAATTTTATCGCGCCATTTTTCTATTTGAACCCGTGTTTGCTGACTTAAAAATAAAAAGATGAAATGAATTGCTTATCAAAATTTATACTAATACAAGACGTGCTTTTATTGATATCCTTCTCACAAGAATTACTGCAAGCTAACAATTCTTTACACTGTATATGATGTTATAGCGGGCACGTTTAACGCGATCACACGAATAGGCAATTGTATATTCTACAGTTTATCACATACAAATATAATTCATTGAAGGATTCATTAATTTTCAACTTGTGCCTAGTTTATGATGCATGTTGAAATTATTACAATGGGCGTAAGAAATATAAACACTTCAGTAATGCATAAATTAAAAAATAAAAATATTATAAGTAATTAAGAGAAAATATAAATAACTGCGCTAAGGATATCATGGATTTTTAAAAATACAGCTTTATTTAGTGTACTAAAAGTATGATTTTTTACTTTCATCATTTTCTACTTTTTTGCCTTTTATTTTTAATCCACTTTTATAAATATTATGCGATGAATTCTTTCTCACATATACTGCCAGGTTGCGCCCCTCACATGAAATCAAGATTTAATTAAATTAATAGATTAATTAATGATTAAGTTATTAAAATATTAAAATAGTGTGTTGTCATCAAGACACAAAAGTGTGTAAAATTTCAAAACCTAACATATCAGGAAGAGAGTGAAAAATCGATTATAAAATTTCCTCTTTACAAACCAGAACCCCCCCCCCCCATAAATTTTTCTTGCATGTGTTTCTGATCCTGCCCATTTTAGAAAAAAATTTTATCACACCGAAAAAGAAAAGCTCGTAACAAATTTTCATTCAGTTTTCTTTTGAAGACTATCCAAAAGTATTTTTGGAAGTAGAATAAAAATTCGAAAAGGGGAAGTAAGAAGATAGAAGCCGTTCTGGGGAATAAGGAACTTGAGGGATTTATAATTTATATTAAAAGTCGACTAAACTGTTTCTTAATCAAATATGTAGCATTTAACATTTTTTGTTTTTGAGTAAATGTTTTTGAATGGAAATGCTATAAACACTACTTTTTTATTTTATTATTCACTAAACAATTTTAAATTCAAAAGTAAACAACATGCATCATTTATTATTTAACTAACTGCAAACACATAATGTTAGAAATTGTTATAATATTATTCACGTAGACTTATGTCTCTCCATAGTGGTCTAATGGTGTGTTGCGAAAGGAAAAAATTTGACGCTTTTCGTGGTATTTTTAAACGCTTATAGCTCCGCAACCAAATAACATAGAGAGTCGGCTTTAGTTTCATTTAACAGAGAAATGTTGATATTGAAGATTGCAAAAAGAAATTTAGAATTTGGAATTAAGGTTTAATCACAGTCGAACTTCAAATTTGGTGAAAATCACAAAAAAAATTTTGATGTCACCGATGTGCGCTCACGCAGACTATCCAAGTACATTTGGCAATTCATTCATCGATCTTACGTTTGCACGAAATATTACTCAAGAATTGTTGAATTACGTCGAATTTCGGTCTAAAATTAAACGCTTATAGCTCCACAACTAAATAACGTAGATAGTTGGTTTTAGTTTCATTTAACTGAGAAAAGTAGACATTGAAGATTGCGAAAACAATTTTAGAATTTGTAATTATGGCTTAGTCACAGTCGAGTTGCAAAGTTGATGAAAATCACGAATAATTTTGATGGCGTCACAGCGACCGATGCGCGTGAGCGGTATATTAACTGGATTTTAACAGATTAATAATTAATTCATTTCAGATTAATTCATTCATTCAGATTAATTCATTTAACAGAGAAAGGTCATAGAGCATAGGTCAAAGTCACATAGAGCTATTTTTATCACAGAAAGTTACAGTTGAGCAATCGATTAATTAACTGTCCTTAATTAATTATTATTAACAATTGTTGATTTAGTTGAACTGTCCTTTAGATCGATTTGATTGAGTTGGTTTTAGTTTCATTTAACAGAGAAAGGTCATAGGTCAAAATCACATAGAGCTACTTTAGTCACATAGAACAACTTTAGCCACAGAAAATCACAGTTGAGTAAGGTAAGTAAGTCTACGCCCCTCTATCCCAGCGGCCATTTCGAAGAGAGTCTCCCGTCAAATTTTTTTTCTTTATTTTTCTTCCTGTTTATTTATTTAATACCAATCTTTACACTCTAGTGAACAATAATAACAAATATCTTCTTAGTTTCAATTTTCATTACATTTTTGTTTTGTATTATTTTTGATACAATATTGTTCAAGTATTTTTTTATATAAAAGGTTAATTCTAGTGGACAGTATGAATTGAAATCCGGAATATCTTCCAATAATTTAAAGCTAAGCAGTTGATGTCGCAATTAATGAAGTGGGTTAGTGTCGGAAGAACATTCATGAAACTTCGGTGTTTTATTCCGAGATGAAATTATCAATTTGAAGCTTTCTTAAAGACGCGATTTTCACTTTAGTGCTATCTAAAGTGTTAATTCGATATTAGTGGCGAATCCAGGGGTGGTGCTATCGGGCTGCATCCCCTCCCCCTTTATTTAAAATCACTACAACTGTTTGTTCTTAATTTCAACACTTTCAAGTTCATGTTCAGGCTTGAATTGCTGACAGTTCAACAATTATTTCCTTAAAACATTCAATCCGAGGTTAAACTTAAAGTTTAGGGTAAGGAGCGGTTTCTCCTTGCTTTGCATCGCCAACTTTTTGACACCAAGAGGAGGACTGTTTAGCGATGCGTTTACATTTGTTTTGGTTGCGCAATGACGTTCAAATTGGTGTCTGGCGCGCGCATCATTAAATTGGATGTCTGCGCTTCGAAGTTTCGTCTTGATTGGAAAGCTATGTGCTAATTTAAATTTTATTGGACGATTTAATAGAATTTGCACAATATTTTGTTTGGAATTTAACGGTTTTAGTTTTGACAGTTTAGTTCATGCATTTTTGACAACTGCGGTGTTTATGTTTTCAGATAAGAACTCATTTTGGAATTTTTTAAAAAAGAAGGTAGATTCGTGACATTCAATGAGGAAACGAAGCTACTAGTTTCCGGCTTTGCAAAAAGAGAAGCCGCTGATGTTTTATTAAGTTAAAAAAATTTGCCCAGTTGGCGTACGCAAGACAAGAATAAAATGTTCACTGGTTACCCAAAACAAACGTCCTCAGATCACCAAACCATCTTGCCCTTGGTGACAAAAGTTGGCGATGCAAAGCAAGGAGGAACGGCTCCGTTCCCTAAACTTAACTTTTACCCATTCTTGTCTGAAATACTTTTTTTAACTGTTTTTTCAGGTTTTCCTGAACCACCTGGTGGAGAACCAACAGCCAGCGAAGTCACTGATCATTCCCTCGTTCTCAGCTGGTATGGCTCCATGTATGATGGAGGCAGTGTGGTCACGGGATATATTGTGGAGATGTGTACGTTGCCCGACAAAAAGTATGATATTTCCTGATCATATGCTTTGTATAACATACTGAATAGGGTTAACGTGAATTCCCACTCAATGGAGAAATATAGCTAGTTGCGGGAAGGCTGAGGAGATTGCGTGACTTGCTTAAATACTGATTTCTTCATGCTATACGTTAAATTCGTTTGGGTGAATTAGCTTAACCATGACTAGTTTTGTTAAATGTTATAAATTTTTTAGAACATATAAATAACTGCAGTTCATCTGTTATTAACACTCTTTGTCATTCAAGTTTTATGTAATAAGATGTGTAAATACGTGTTGAAATAGAAATGGGCTGATGACACCTTTTAACGTAAGACTACGTTTCTCCCATTGGGGTCTCGGGAAGAAATTTGATTTACACGCCAAAACGCCACAAAAAACGTTCTATGGGAGATCCTCTATATCTCGGTAACTACATATGTTAAAAACATAACTAATGTCTTATTTTAGAGATAAAGGGTAACAACAGAAGTTTCAAAAGAAAATTGAAAATTGGAATTGTAGTTCAACGACTACTGAGTTGCAAAGTTGGACAAAAATACGCATGAATTGGTGATTACAATTAATGGTCAGTCACGTTGTATACTATCTTCTGTTTACATTCATCCGAGAGTATATGCATACTATTTGAAAATGTTCTTATTCAGCGCACTTATAAAATATTCAGAGACAAGTTTGCTGATCGATGAAGAGTTTCATATAGATTAAGATGTTCCAATTATTGTTATGGGTGACTTTAATGCAGATGTCAAAAGGAATGAGAAAGCGTTCGGTTTCATGAAGAAGCATTTTGATTTGAACATGGTGCCAACAAATTATCCTAGTACTCTGGGAAATTCACATATTGATTAAAATTTTGCAAGAAACATTAGTCCCGAATTATTAAATTATGTATGTTATTTTTCATATCATCGACCGATCCTACACAGAATTGTAACATATCCACGCACGATTGAAGAATTCAAAACAAAAGAATTGACATTGTAATATTTTTTATTAAGAAATGAAACAATTTTCATTGCAACCTTAGTTTCATTTTATTTCGCCAATATTCCATACATTAGTATTTCAGAGAAACAAAAGAGAATTGAGAGTAACTTCGAGAAACAAAAGAGAATCGCGAGTAACAAAGAGAAGCTTCAAGAAACACGAGTCACTCGAGTAAAATAGTCCTACGCCTTTAACATCAGCGGCTGTTTGAAAAAGGCAGCCTCCCGTCATTTTTTTTGAAACGCTATTCAAACACCCTTCTTTATTTTAGGATGAGAAAGGGGGTTAGGATGCAGGAATTTTTGTAATTTGAATTTCTGACCTGATCTTATTTCTATAATTTGGTTTTCATACGATTTTTAACTCTGAGTCGAAATACTATGTTTGAATATTTTATCTATGAAATAAGTTGCAAAAAATTTAAACACTTCTGATCTATTAAGAATTTTTTTGATCTTCATAAATACTGCTAAAAATGCAATTGGTTGATGGAGAATATCATTGATGAAATAGAATGAAATGTGGAACTTTTTGCTTCAATAGAAATAAGTGCTCAACCTGTTAATCCTGATTTCAAAAGGCTATGTGTAACACATCTCTTGGAAATGTGTACGGAGCTATATACCTTGCATGTAAAAAAACGCATTCATTAACTAGTTCAAAGGGAATAAAGTATGAAATTTTAAGCAATTTAAAATTTGTCTTCTTTCATAATGCATTGATAAATACAGAAAACGCAACAACAAGAATATGAATGTGGTAAATTGCATAAATACGTTATAAATGAGATGTCACTGTATTTTAACCAGTAACAGAAACTTTAAATAAATTTTCAATCTTGTTATTGAGTCTAACTCTTAAAATATGTTGCAATTTGATTTCTTTTTTTTTTTTTTGTTGTTGTTAAAGAATTAAAACTGGCCGTCATGAATGCAAAATAATCATGAAAGACATGGATTGCAAACATTTTTCTTTTTCCGTGGAAATCATTTCCCACTTTATTTTTATAGATGGCATAAGGTGGCGTCTTCGGTAAATACCAGCTGTTCTGTGCCAGGATTATCCAAAGGTCAGCGTTACATCTTTCGGGTGCGTGCCGAGAACAGGTATGGTTCCAGCCACCCCAGCAAGGAGTCCAAAATTATCTGTCTCGATGATTTCCTCAACGATGAGTCGTCAGAAGACGAAGAACCCTGTGAGTTCAAATTCAGTTTAATTCGTTGTGATGAACTAATTATTCTTTGATTGATAACCCGGAATCTTGAAATTTGTCTTATTTCTCATAGAAGTACAATATTTCCTTTTCCTGAAATGCTGTAATTTGAGCCAAATTCTGATTTTCTTTTTTCTATAAGCGAGTTTCTGAATTAGAATATGTTGATTTAACCCTTGACTCTTTGGGGCACGAAAGATAATAAGATGCGTAATTATGCCCGTGTGAGTGTAAGGATTAATTTGTAGCGCTTTAGGAAGCCTGGAAAATATTGTTATTAATTTGTTTCAATTCCTAAAAATTAATTTGTGTTTTTCTATTATATGGTTTTAAAAGATGCATCATTCAGAGAATAACCCACCATGCTTCAAAAAGTTAAAAGACCAGTGTTGCTTTTAAGCAACATACTTAATTTTGTCTTCTAAAATCTTGAGAATAAGACTGAAGCTCTAATGTCTGTTGTTGCCAATAGTATACATATTGAAATATTTATTAAATCAATTTACAACATAGAGATGGCAACGTAAGTGCTGATAAAAAAATAAATTGATGGTTTCACTTGAAGCTGCATCTTTTTAGCTTTATTTGTACGCTCGAGACTACCATATTATATTTTACACTAGCCGCCTT
Organism: Araneus ventricosus; assembly: GCA_013235015.1. NCBI lineage: Eukaryota > Metazoa > Arthropoda > Arachnida > Araneae > Araneidae > Araneus > Araneus ventricosus. The sequence goes on along the minus strand of BGPR01001050.1, from coordinate 67,921 downwards.
CGGCGACCAGCTTATTCGCCGGGAATATGATTTCAATTGAATCTTGCATCGTTTTATATTCGTGGTTCTCTTAACAACGTAATTTTCAACTTCAGATTCTGGTAATTATTTACCCATGTTCTATTAGTGAACTCGGACCTCTTCTGTTCATTGTCTACATAAATCTTCTTAATGGAGTCAAA
>BGPR01001050.1:0-67729 GCA_013235015.1 Araneus ventricosus | reverse complement strand
ATATTTGTTTAAACAATGAAAATGGTTTGAATTGCGTTGCAACAATGAAAAGTATTGTTGTAAATTATGCCAAAAATATTTTTAAAAAAATCATTAAAATTAGAGAAAAAAATGTACGTCAACTTAATTGATATAATTGAAAATGTAATTTTCGCGCTTTCAGATGGTGTAAAAATTATTTTTGTGCTGTAATAATTTCGAAAGTTATTAAGGATAAAACGCCAAAATTTCGCTCAATTTTTAATTAAAATTTCAAAAAAGGCTCCGAGGTGCACATTCCCACCCTCCAAAGTACGTTTGTGCCAAATTTCGTAGCTCTACGTCCAGCGGTCTGGCCTGTAGAGCTCCAACACACACATTCTCATTATTATTAGTAGAGATTAAAATTCATCTGTGTTTGATATTCTAGAATTTTTATCAAGGAATATTTTTCTGAAATAAAGCCCGATGTTGGCATTTGGTAATAAAATGATTTTTAGCCATCAACCATACGTAAAACAAAATAGGTTTAAAGTACATCTTCCATGCTTTATTCAAGAAATGAAAGTCAAAAAAATATCTTAAAATCAATTTTTAAAAAATCGGGCTTTTAAGGTTAAAGAAAAGTGGAATTTTCTAAGAGTTTCATAACATTACATTTGCCACGTAGTTGCCTTCTGTTTGGTATATATCTACAGACAGATTCAAAATTAAGTTAGGTAATAAAAGAAAATTCATTTTAAAAAGGTTTTATTTACTGAGAACAATCCATTATTTGTTCTTCTCACTGCACGTAATATTTTAAAAGCATTAAATCTATTTTTGACCAGTGATTCTAAGATGTTATTACATAATAGTATTTGATATATCATGGAAATATCTTGATATATCATTTGCTCATTATATTCAGCGTTGCAGAAACAGATCTTATTAAAGTTCCAAGGAATCTACCTGCATTTCGTAATTTATATCTTAAAGTAAATTATATTTCGTGATGTAAATGTATTAAATATGTAGACATCTAATTAAAATTGCATCTGTGTGTGTAAATGGGTTAAATAGTATTTTCGAATCAAATATTGATCTTAAAATTTATATTTTTACTAGAAGTTCATTGAATTAATCATAAGATGTGTAACATTGCGTTTTGAAACTCTCCAAATGTAATATTATTACTCATTATGATAACGATCAGAGATCGACGTTTCATTTAATGGCCTGATTTCCAAATTTGTATAAGGTAGGGGGCCCAAATATCGACCACTTAAACTATTATTTTACTCAGAGGGCTAATTCATGCGCAAATTTATCTAAAAATAGTTCCAATCAATTATCTGGACTGTTATCTAAATATATACTCAATTACAACTCTATAACAAATACACCAACATTTTTTTTGCGACTGCAAAATTTTGTTTTCTAAAAAAAGTTTTCCTAATATCGCCCACTATATGTTCCTAATATCGCCTATGTCTGAAGTGGATTGAAATGAAGTCAAACTTATGCTATGTTCGTACTTTCTTTATTAAACATGAAAATTAAGGCAGAACAAAATTTAATTACAAGACAGCTTTAGTATTTTTGTACTATTAGCAATGTAGTTAAAGTACTTTTCCTCTAAATAAAACATTACAATAAAAAAAGAACTTAAGAACATTGTCAGGTGATAGGACATAACCATGTATATTTTTAAAGATAATTTTTCTTTTAATATAGTTCCCCTGAAAGGGATAGGGCGATAATGGTAATACCCAAGTGGGCGATAACAGGAACACTCAAGTGGGCGATATTAGGAACAACACTAAAAGTTGGCATCCCCCTTCGGAATCGGATCGCAAGCCAAGAAACAAATCACACTGAAATGTAGGAAATTATAGTCATTATCACTGCCTGAAATGATTTAATATTATCAATTGAACGTTACTGATTATATTAAAATTAATGAAACATTATTATTAACCCATTTACACGAAAATCAACAGAAATCCCCAGAAAATTGAAAAATCAATTCCTCATACAACTAACTGAAGGGGGAAGCTTTGTATCTCCGGTCGTGGCCACCATATACCACCAAAAATTAGGAATAAACCATGGTGGGCGATATTCGGGGGCCCCCTATCTTACGTATTTTTTCAAAGCAGAGCAAATAGAAAGGAATTGGATCCGTTAATACACAAAACCTATTCTTCGGGAGTTCTTTCCAAAATGAATAATGAAAAGTCTGTTTAATGAGTGCCTTAATAAAACCGATATACCTTTAAAAATATATAAATCTAATTCAAAATAGCTTCCCTATCTCTAAGGCTGCTCGTATATATCGACCCTACCATAAATCGCATAATATTCGGTCAAGTTTTCATAAAAATTTTGAATTTTAAAGTTTAACTTTCTTTTCCTCTCCGAAATCCATAATAAAATCTCGAATTAAGTAATCTAAACTTCTGCGTATAAGCGTCTTCTTTAAGAAGAACTCTGTAGTTATTGATTTCACAGTAAGATGCATTTCTAATTCGATAGAATTTCGGTAAAAAAAAGCCAGAGGGATGAATTTTTCTTCCATAGTCTATTGGATATTTGATTTTGAAATTTGAAAAAAAATCCTGTTGCTGCTAGACAAATATTTCTTTGATCTTATGCCTACATCACAGTGAAAGATTTTAAATATAAACAAAATATTAACTGGGTTTTAATATTACATTTTCTTGGACTTCTCGATAACTGTTTCAAATTATTTTATGGTTTTCGGAAATTCAAGGTTTTCTATTTGTTATATTTTCGAGAGCTGGAACGCATGTTAAAGTATTTGGCTAGGATTTTCGTTCTGGCTTTTGAATATTTCGTCTTAATGGAAAAGTAAAATGGCATTAATTGTCTTTCTAATACTACTCATTTTTAGGATTCAAATTTTTTGTGAGGAGTGGAACATGTTTTAATAATATATTTCGCAATGATGCGCATTTCGATCACTTATAATTTTGCCTTTTTAAAATTGATTTTCAGTAATGTAATAAGTTAGTTACAGCTTTTTTTATTTATGCAAAAGTTTATTAAATAAATTTTAACTAAGCAATTAAATTTTTTTTGTTTTTAAAAATATAAGCTTAACATTATTTTCTCTGGATTTTTGCACTCATCTATATTCATTAATATAATTGAGGCGTTGAGAACTATAGTGAGCAAATTTACAGTTTTTCTCTAAACTGAGATAGGCATCATATTTTACAAGTATTTAAAGCGAAGAACCGATACCAAGTGCTGCTACTGGTGTAGGACAGCTGAAATTCTTTTGAGCCACTTTGGGTTTGAAAGGGAACATGTGTTTCATTTTAATATGATACCTAGCTCAGTTTAGGAAAGATTGTGGGTTGGTAAATTCTGGTTCTCAAAGCCTTACTTTACGTTTCGACGAAAAAAAATGTGCACTTTAAAGTAAAATGGAATTTTATTTGTAGCGGAGAGCCTATTTTTTTAATAAGACTTAATTAAAGATATTTTAAACATTTAGTACAATATTTACAAAGATTAGATTGAATGACAATGCTCATTGTAATTTTAAAGGAATAATGAATTTAACACGTTAATCGCCATGTGAATCAAATATGATTCATACCTACTTTCTAATCAGATGACCCCTCCTCTACTGTAGTTAAGAGATAGCAGAGAAGGAGTCATCTAATTGGATAGATAATTCGAATTTCAGACGCGAATCATGGTGACTAACGTGTTAAATTATAATAAAATCCTCATTGTTGATTCCTTGTGATTGGCTATCGCCGTCGTCATATCTTAGTGCGATTTCTAGTTGTAGAATCATCATTATTATTATTATTTTTACCTTGGAAGTATTTCAAGTTTCAGCAAAATTCAAGAATAATCGGCGGAATTTCAGTGAAAGACATTTGTTTTCTTTTAAAGAAATATTCTACATTATTTCATCGCTGTTTCTATTCTTGGTTCATTTTTCTTTAAATAAATTACACTAATGGTTTTGTGACAGGTTACTGACAGCTCTGAGATAATTCTGACATGCGCCAGATGTTTCTCTACTATCACAACACCGAAAAATATTCAAAAAATCGCCATTTTTTTATGTAGTATGAAACTTTAAAGTATTTTGTCTCCGCGTTAACACTTTTCACGCAACCATTTCACTGATTCTCAGAGCATTAATTATTGATTTTTTTGAATCCTGAATGCCGAAGTCTTCAGTCTTTGCGATTTCTAACTGTAGGATGATTTGAAGAACTATTTTGGAATGATCTGTTGTTTGGCAGAACAAAGGACTGCATGGCATTTCTCAAGCAATGCATCGAACGCTATCAGCTGTGATTAACAATTGGATGCTGTCTACCTTTTCGGCAAATTCTAAACATTCATTCGGGAAAATACTTAAAGCAATATTTTTGTGGATCCGATAGATATCGAAAGAGCAATTGATTGTTATTCTTCAGAATAAACTGAACCCATGTGATTTTACACTTCATTACAGATTCTTTTCACGTTACCTATGCCGTGTGTCCCAAAAATGAGGGACGATTTTAAAAATCAATTAAAGAAAAACGGAAGGCGATAGAAATGTACGGTTTACTGCGTTCTACTTAGGGAAACAGGCAATTTATTCTCACCAAGTTTCAAAATTAATTACAAATTCGTCAATAGATGACGCTGCTGACTTTTAGACTGACTGGGCCTTTTTCCTACGCCAAACTATTACAGTAGCGAAATATCTGGACATTCTCTATGAATTTGCGACCATTCAAAATGCTTTGGGGGACGGTAGGAACAACTCGTGGTTAATGCAAGGCGGTTCTCGGCCACATTGAAAGGCTGAAGTGTTCGATTTTCTCAGCGAACATTTTGATGATCGTGTCGTTGGCTTTGACTACGAAATGCATACACAAAGTGGTATGGATCGGCCTCCCTATTCGCTAGATTTGACGCCATGTGATTTTTTTCTTTGGGGGTACTTTAAAGACCAGATGTATCGTCACAATTCACAAACAATAGCTGAACAGGAACGATACATCTCTGCTGCATGTCAAGCTGCGAATTGTTATTTTTATTATTATTAATCCACCGGGAGGGTACCGACCAGATAAGGTTTACGGTTATACAAAACCCTCTCAGCGTAAAGATGAAATACAAAAGAAAAGGAAAAAAATTTAAACAACAAAATATTAAATACAAAAAGTAAACTGAAACAGTGTGCAGTGAAAGTCTTAATTGCTGTTGGAAGCTAGAAAGACTTTCTTAATCCATGATGATACCATGCCTTCGTATATGAAGGATCTTCATAATACTCATGAACTCATGAGTTGTGCCAAGGATATTTTGTCTTGGACAATATTTTCACACCAAGTCGAAAGGTTTTCAGCACTGGGCTTCGTGGAATGAAAGGATTTTGTCACTGGGCAGACTTTTGCGTAGTGGTTTGTATCATCTTTTAGCATCGCAAACGCATCGATCGTGTAAACATAAACCGAACCTGTGAAGATAGGTCACGAACAGCCCATGTCCTGTGATGAATTGGTTGGTTCTTGAGTTGAATGAGGCTCGATTATGTTGACTTGAGGTACAAAAAAGAAGGTTCGCCGTTCCGTTTCCGAAAGGTTCCATCTATCATGCCAGATTTCAGGGGAACACCTTTTTGAGATTTTTTTTAAGGCAAGGTTTAGGGAGATCGATATTGATGTTGAGAGTACTGCCATTAGTACCCTGTCTGGCTAACTGGTCAGCAACCTCGTTCCCTAGTACCCCCGAATATCCCGTAACCAGGAGGTTAAAACTTCGGTTGTAAAGGAAATCCAGATATTTAGTATTTCTCGGGCAATAGTTGAGTTTGGCTGGAGAGCCGCAAGAGCTTTCAGGGACGACTGACTATCTGTATGAATAGTGCATTTTGCCAGGGGCTCTTGTGATAACCAGCTCATGGCTTCTCTCAATGCTACCATCTCAGTCTGAAAAACACTATTATCATCTAATTTGGCCCACCATTTGTGAGGAATAATTCCATGGCGGAAGACACAGAAAGCAGAGGCAGTTCCCTTATTAGTTTTTGAACCGTCGCGTAGGTAAATATTTGAAATTCTGTTTTGTCTGTGCGCCAATTTTCTTCAAGAGAGATGGGAATTGATTTATGTGCAGGATGAAGAAGACTGCGAGGTGGAACTTCGTAAAGGGGTTCCCAGGATCTTCCAAAGCAATGAGTTGAAACTCCAAAGGAGATGACATTAGTGAAAGCAACTTCTCTAGCAATAACAATGTCAAATGGTTCAAGACTGCGAGGACAAGCAAGGAATCACTATTTTTTTATAGAAGTTGTTCGGTAGGCCCTGCAAATCATGAGAGTAAACATTCGCTGTAGAGAGCAGAACTTAGACTACGCAGGTTCTTGTTGCAAATGGTGGTCATTTTGAAAACATTGTTTTATAGTTTCCCAGTCAGCAGCACCATCTCTTGACGAACTTTGTAACTAATTTTGAAACTTGGTGAGAATAAATTCCCTGGTTTCGTAAGCAAAACGCAGCACATCGCACATTTCTATCGCCTTCCGTTTTTCTTTAATTGATTTTTCAAATCGTCACTCATTTTTGGGACACCCGGTAAATAGTTTATTAAATATATAAAAGGTCATTCTTTGATTTTTGGTTCATCACATTGTTCATTTTTTTTTTCGTTTGGAATTTTAATCCATCAGTATCGGACGTTAACCAAGCAAGCTCTAATTTTTTTTAAAACAAACGTAAATTTTTTTGAGTCTTTGGATTCTTTGTTTTCTGGTTTTACAGTTTATTCTTCTTGTGGGCATTGAATCTGAGCTTCGTGGCGTGCCACTGTTGAAAAAAATGAATACGTCAGTACGACAGAAAATCCCCAGAATTCTGGTTATAACATTTTAACCTCTTAATTGTTTTGTAATTTGTACTATTTATCTCGATAAAATATATCGTTTTTGGGATATTTTGCCGTTTTGAATCGGGAACGAGTCCATAAAACACTTGATGTTTATCGATTCCACGTAATTTTTGTTTGGTGTTATAAAGTCTATGATTGACTTAATTTTAGCTTGTAAGTTAATAAATGCGGCAATGCTGTGAACGTATGGTGAAAGAAAAAGAACCTTAAGGGTTAATATTCTTTTCTTTACAAAGAAGTATCTTTCCAGTTCAAATTTCAGAGCCTAATTGACCAAATTCGAGTTTGAAAATTTTTGAAGTTTATATTGACTTTGAATATCAGATACCTGTAATCAACGTTCTCGGATCTTCCGGTTGCGTAATATTTACGTCCTGGCGATTTTAGATGATCTATGGCATTTAACTTTGGTTTTGTAGCTTACGTGTTTATTTAGGTATTTATTATTAAAAAAGCTTTTGTGCCATTACATCATTATCATTTTGATTTATCGGGATGAAATTTTCCTTTCCGTAGAAGGAAAGCGTGAAAGATTTTTTTTGATAGATGAAATGACTGTTTAAGTTTTTGGAAATTGAGTACTCCTAAAACATTCTCAACTGGATGAAATGAAACTAGGTGAAGAAGTTTTGAATGCATAGTATATAATCTTTAATAGCATTTATATACATATATGGAAAACGTTTCCATAAACAATTATGATGGTGTTGTTGTTGTTGATCCCCGAAGATCAACAGAGCTATATCAGATCCATGAGCCTGTGCACCCTAAAGAAATCCAAAGTCATTAGAGGATTAGAAACAAGATCCTGTTTGGAAAGCCCCAGGCATGCAAGAATATGATCAGGTGTGGCCTGTTCTGCAGTACGTTTTGGGCAGATCTCAAAACACTTAGAATTATCAGAGAAAGTCAAACTTCTGATATGCCCACTAAGGAAGCGAGTAAGAGTTGTTTGGTCGCGTCTGCAGTCAATTGATAGACAGCCACCTGTGACCACCTTGATACCAGTGATGCACCGGTGGAATGAGCCAGATAGTTTTATTCCTGCTTTTATCTCTAGAGAACAGCTCAAATTAGGTGAGAGTTGCAGAAGGCACTGAAGCATCATCAGCACCTGCTTTAGAAAGTGCGTCTGCAATCTCGTTACCTTGGATGTTGACATGAGAATGAATCCACTACAGGCGAATCCGCTAAGATACTGAGAGACTTTTAAGTTTGTTAAGAATATTCATTCCTATAATATCTCTTACTCTATGCCAATTGGCGAAATGTTGGATAGAACTTCTGTTATTTGTTAGTATCAAAATTTCATTACTGCAAGAGAAGGATGAGAGTGAGTCAAGGCCTTCATCTATGGTTATAAGTTCACTGCGAAAGACAGAGCAGAAATCGGGATTCCTCATCTGAATTTTTAACACTTTATTATGAGTTTTAATATAAATCCCACTGCTCTTACAGTCACTATCATTCCTGCTACCATCAGTGTACACCTTGATTGAATCAACTGGAATATCATTAATTATTTCAAGGGCCAGTTGTCTTAAATAGATGGGATGGTCTTTTTGCTTATTAACATGAATAGGAAGATTAGTATGGAAAAAACACCAGGCAGACCCACCGAGGGGTAAATGCTCTGCGTCAAGTGGTGCCGCTCCACTGTGTTGGTGATTAGATTGCATGAGGTTACTTGGCTAAAAAGGCTATTCCTCTTGAGTCTTTGGTTATTACACCAATCTTTCAAGTACGCAGAAGTACGGTTTCGAGAGTCAAGGCTGCAGAGTTTGTTATAATATTTAACTACATTTGGTGTTCTTCTAAGACTCAGAGGTTGCAGGTTTGCTTCGTAAAGTACAATGTCTTTGGGGCAAGAGTTCCGAAGACCAGTAATAATTCGAGCAGCACTAAGCTGAACCCTTTCAAGTCTCTGTAAGTTTGTGTCTGAGGCACAGCAATATATCGTATATCCATATTCTAAAATAGGTCGAATTAGTGATATATAGGAATTTCTGAGTGTGCTCGCATCCTCTCCCCAGTCACGACCTGAGATGTACTTTAAGTTGTTGAGCCGTCTCCTTGCTCTACACACAAGATGGTCAATATGTTTGTTGCTCAAGATTTCGGGGTCCAATACAAAACCAAGATATTTGGGATGTTTGTTCACTGCAAGAGGCTGATGATTTAATAAAATATTAGGATGAAAATTGTATATTTTTCTATTAGTTGTAAAGAATCCTACCGTTGACTTTGAAAGATTAAAACTTAGTTTGTGATCTTCAGCAAAGTTCCACAAGTCAACAAGGGTTTGATTAACATCGCTCTCCAATTTCTCCAAATCAGTGCCAGACTTCCAGAGAACTATATCATCTGCGAAAGAACCTATCTCACTCTTCCCATTGGTGACTTGCTCGATGCCTGAGAGGAAGAGCGAGAAAGGATAGGGATCAGGACAGAACCCTGAGGAACTCCCTGAGACAATTTAAATCTTCTTGAGAGAGAATCGTTAAAGTTTACTCTGATCAGTCTGTTTCTTAAAAAAGCGTATACCCACATCAGGGCTTTTCCGCTAATTGCAAAAACCTCATATAACTTAATAATAAGCTTTTGGTTCCAAACCCTATCGAAGGCTTTTGTAAGATCAAGAAAGATGATCATGATTCATGATTATGATAGTTATAGTTCAAATTATTATTAAAAATAAAATAATGTTGGAGAAAGTTCTTAACTGCAAGTTTTTTTCAATAATTTTGTTTAAAATGGAGTACATATCAAGTAAAACAACTATAGTAATCAACGTAAAATATTTCGTACATAAAATATTCAGATATTAGAAATTGGTAATAATCATTATGGATAGCTGTTGTCGAAAAGTTAAGCAAATATAATAACTAACCGTTTGAAAACCCCCATTAGAATAAATCCGTGTATTAAAAAATTATAGTTCTATCAGCATTCGCCTTATTCTTGCTCAATATACAACAAAGCATTTTTAAAACTGAAAGCAATTTCTTAAGAAATATAGATCGTCGCTTCAAAAGCAACACCACCTATTTCAATATTTCAACGTTTTGAAGAGGAATAAAAAACTGAATTTTTCACATCGAATAACGCATATTTCTGAATTTTTTTCACATCTAGTTTGAACATGAGACCGAATGTTCCTAGCAGATGTGTAAAAAATTCAGGAAAAATTGCTTGTTTAGAGACGAAATACAGTATTCGTGAAAATTCATATTATTCGTGTAAGGCAAGAATTATATTAATAAAAAAGTGATTTTTCATCTGAGTGTTTTTCTGAGTAAAAATATTCTTCAGTTAAAGTTATTTTTGAGAAACGAACGGCGACTTGATTCGTGCCGTTGTTTCGTGACTGTGATTGCTATCTTTTCCGGTTACAGAATAACCTGCGTTTTTCAAACTTGAGCAATTCAGGCTATTAAATATTGGAGCTTAGCACGACAAATTCACAAATTCACGAAGGTCATTTTGTGATATACTGCGTTGTAGTCCTTCCCTTTCGATTGCAAAAGGGCAATACAGTAAAGTACCGTTTATAGCTCTTTCAAGGGACTGAAGTTAAGTGACGTATAAATGAAAAGACGTATAATCAAAACTATAATAAACAACTTTGATTATTACAAATTTAATGCTACCAATGCAAATTCATTTTAAAGTAATAATTTAAATCTTTTAAAGATATTACTAGTATATTATTACTACCTAGTATTGAAAACAATAATAAAATTTTAAAATCAAACATTTATCACAAAAGTGAAAAAAATCCTACTTTTATTGCATATCTTAAGTACTAATTATAAATTTCTAATTTATATCATTTATCTGCATCCAAGTAAGCGTTTAATAAAAAAATCTTTAGTCGTAGTATGACATGTTGATTGTCTGTGAGAATTAAGTACAGCATTATGGATCGAATTAAGTTCATTGAATGTTTTCTCACTATTCATTTGACAAACAAAATAAGCTGGAAGTTTTTCAATGAAGTCCATTGGTCAGTAAAAGAAGGTAGAACAACTTCTTCACATTCTTATTCATCATGTTATATCCCTCCTACTTTATAGGAAAAATTACTCCCTTAATCGAAACTGAGAAATAACGCCAGAAATTTGTCAATTTTAGAAAGTGGAAAAACTCCGTATAACTGAAGCCTTGAGTCTATAAACGAAGTGCTTTATCATTACGAATGAATCGGGACTGTTATGAAACGACGTATTAGTGAGAAACGCATAAATGGTTCTTTACTCCATACTTCTGGTCAAAATTATAAATTCAAGAAATTTTTATTTTGTTTAGTTTTGCTTTAATAAAATAAAGTTGAGTAATTAAAAACATGCTTCTAAATTTAATATGACTCATAAACAAAATAAAAAAAATAATGTTGATAAGAAAACATACATTCTTGAAAATTTTAGCATTAGTGAAAGAATGAATGGATAGATCTGGACAAAATTATAAACACAAAAGTCTGGATTGTGATTTTTTTGTTATAACAATTTCATTTTATGATTGAAAAAGTGATACATGTTGCCTTTAATGGCTGCTATTTTCTTTATCTTTCACATAAAATATCAAAAGATAAAATACAAATTAAAATAAAAATTCTAAAATATGAAATTCTAGATTGTGGTCTGTTTTGTTTTCATGATGGCATTGTTGATAAAAAAAATCTAGCTATTAGGTATTTTTCTTTTCTTTATTTTTCGCAAAAAGTGTTGTATGAAAAAATGCGAGCCAAAAATAAAATAAACGACCTTTCTCATTAGTATTCCTTTTAGACTATATTTTTCCATATTTTCTTTCTTCTGGGCTATTTAATTAAAGTTCTTTTATCGTTTAACTTTTAATTTACGTTTAGAATTATCTGCGTCTTTTTGCATACCTGTTGTTTATTGTGTTTGAGTGTCCTTACAAATTATTTCTTAGTGCCGTTAAATTCAAAAATTTTTTGAAATGCCTCGAGGACCTGTTATTCTCACAGAATAGCAGGTTGGTAAAATTTTAACCTTCAGAGCTGCTGAGAAAACTCAACGCCAAATAGCCACACTAGTGAAATGTTCGCAGGAGCAGTAAAAAATGATCTTAAAAGTTTCGATTGCTTACAGCAAATAAAACGGAGTGGTAATCGTTCAAAAATAGCAAAGAGACATAGAAAGTCTGTATTACGTACATTACTCATTACTAGAGCTTCTTCTAATCGAATTGTGAATTCTTTAAAGCTAAATGTGATTGAGAATAAATGTTCCTCGAACTGTAAGACGAGTTCACCTACAATTTCCGAACATGACATTGAAGAAAATGATAACTAATTTAAAACTAGAGCCTCACCACATGGACGCCAGACTTCAGTTTGCACATCAGAATATGTTATGGATTACGGAGTTTAGCACAGTTGTCTGGTCAGATAAAAAAAATCAATTTAAACAGCCAGATGGCTTAAGGCATTACTTGTAAGATATTAGACAATAAGAACAAAACATATTCAGTCGAAACTTTGGTAGAGGATCCGTGATGGTTTGGGTTGGCTTTTGTAAAGGTGTTAAAACAATTCGGAACTCTTTTCATGGAAGGCAAATAGCTACAGATAACCAATTAGTTCTGTAGAGTAACGTGTTGTTTATTCGCCGTTGTTATTATTGTTATTTATTACTAATATAATAGCTCAGATTCGTCTCTCACTAACAATAAAATTCGCGCCATAGCACTGTGAGACGTTAAACAGCATTATTTCATTGTTAGAGCACCTAAAGTTCAGTAATTTTAAATTTAAAAGAGTAATTGTCGTTCTAATTTCAAATTTAAAAGCTCTAAAATAGTGAAATAAAATTTGCTATCCATTGGTATAAAATTTTTCTCGCTATGATCAATAGTTCCCGCGAAATTTTAAATTATATTAATCATATTTTCAAATTAATTCCCGTTTTTTAATAGAAAGAAGTAAATTACGTCAGTGGTGTATCATGCGTGTGATATAGTTTGGACGCCACGATGCATCTGATTATTTGTTGCAATCGTCATGATATAATTTGATAATGATTTTTGGCAATGTTAAAATTTACACAAAGACATCGGAAGTACAAGGAAAATTGTTAAACAATGAAAAATACTTCACACTGAATGTTGTTTACCAAGAGGTTTTTTGAATAAAGAAATATGTAAATAATAAAAAAATATTTCCCGTCATAAAACATATGCCTATTTTATTTGTTTTCAATCAGTGTTAAACATTTCTCTCTCATATTTAAACACGTCAAATCTGACGGGAAATCTCTCGAATGAAGAGGCAATTTGCACCGGTCATAATTTTCTAGTCAGTTAAAAAATGGCCAGCCCACAAACCTCATCTTAGCCCCTTTGAGAATCTGTGGGGTGCAATAGTTTATAGCAGTTTATTATGATGGGCGCCAATATCAAGAATGACTTTAAAATGGCAATACTCTCGGCATGGAACCAGATACCACAGCAGCTGTTGGTTAAGTCTACGTCAAGTCGCATATTCGAAGTAATTCAGAAAAATGGCGCCCCAACTCATTTTTGAATGTGTGAGTTTATAATTATATCCAAATTTCAAGTAACGTTAATTTTTTAAAACTGACCAGTTTTATATATCCTGTACTTTTTCATTTAAGTCACGCATCATATTAAAATTATAAATGTTTTTCTATTTGTTTTTATTTCATTAATTAAAATGTGCATTTAATTATGATTTATCTTTTCCTTATGGGCGTTACAACTGTTGTACCAGAAAATTGTTTACCTTTGAATGCGGGTCGGTACAACTGCTGTACCAGACACAAGGGAGGATCCGCAATCAACGCAGTTTTGGTTTAAGTCCCCGTAGCCTAAAGGTTGAACAAAGTGAAGAATTTTATAATTTTGTTTAGCAGTCTATTTCTTTTATTATGTACATTTGCGCTTTATATCTCCTATGGGCCGATTTTAAGTACAGACTCTTCCTTCAAAAGAAGTAATATCAATTAAAAAATAATTTTCAGTTAAAAATTTAATCACTAGTAAAACGTTATCCTTTTGTCATTCTTTTACAATAGCTAAGCGTTAAGAAGAATGTGAATTAATTTATTTAACATTTCCATTAGCATCAACGGATCCCAAAAAACGATTATCTATAAATATTCTTCTGAGGCCTATATTAACCAAGAAATTTTATAAAAAAGTAATTTATACATTGTTTTTTTTCTACTCGTTATACAGTTCAACCTTTTGAGTGTGGCAGGTATGGTTGAAGCATTATCCTTCCTGCATCACTACATAAATACTATTTAACAGAAATTTTGACATGAACCAATTAAAAGCATTTGTTACATATTTAATGAATTTTATTTCCATTACATTCTTTATTTAGCAACATTTTTATTCATTTTTTTTTCAGCTGAAGAGTTGTCTGCTCCAATCACGATAGAAAGCGGAAACAATTTCACGGAACGTTTCGATCTCAAAGAAGAAGTGGGAAAGTAAGTTTTCATAATGTTTATTTTTTTCATCCTTTTAATTTATTTTATAGCTTCAAATTTAAAGCTTAGTGATCATTTTTAAGTTCTTCCTCATGGATATCGCAAGAAGTTTCGAGGCTAGATATTATATGGGATATCAATTGCTATATGATTTGAGATTTCTAGTAGTTTAAAAAAAAGAAATTCAAATTTATTATTTAGTAGGTTTCCTTGATATCTGTTCTTCACCTCATAATTTCGAATTAATAATAATAACAGAAACAGAAAATTACTTCAAAAGCTATCAATTTTTTTTAGTTTTGTGACATTTTGATGGCTCTTAATATATAAAATTGCTTCTCCTATCACTGGAAATTTCGAAATTGCAGCAATTTATTGATTTAAGACCATCTAATTTTTATTTTACATATTAAATAAAGATTTACAAATGCGACTGAGCTTTTACTGCTGCAGTTTGAATAGTGAAGACATCGTCTGGCATTTATTACACTGTTGAAAATTGGATAATTTAAGCAATGAAGACCCAAAGATTATCTGATGATCTTCATATTTATTATTACTGAAAATAACTTTCCCTTTAAAAAAGTGCTGCATACATCCATGAAACACAATATTTGTGTTTCTTGTATATATATATTTATCTATTTTTAAAGGAGAAAATAGTTATGGCAGAATTTCTCTTTTTCTTAATCGGTTTTAAATATTTTTTTTACTTCTTCACCTTCTTCCTGACTTTACATCCCTTAGGTCTCCTTCACATTCTCACTGTTGTAATGTCAATGGCCTTTCTCGCCAATGGAGAAAAATACATGCAGTAAAATCAGTAAATACTTTTGACAAGATAAGGTAAACTGGTGTTAAAATTTGCCCATATTTTACAGCAATCCTGCACAGAATTTGAAGCTTAACGGATTGGTCCATGTGTGCTACTCGTACTCGATATGCGAAGTTTTCTGAGAAAAATATTTTTTTATATGCAAAGTGTGCCCTTTCTCCGACAGCTGTTCAAGTGGTATCTGTTAAGTGGTGTGTGCGAGGGATGACCCGTGTAGGCGTACAGGAGAGGATCCGAAGGCTGATCAAATAACATTCCTCTCAAGTTTCTCGTCAACGGTTGCCTTACGTTAACTTCCCAGCAAAAAAGGACGTTAAAAAATGTCCCGATTTTCCTATGCATCTCCCACTCTCTCGAGTGGTCTAAAATTATTCGAGAGTCCGTTTTTGCAACGCCATATATTTCCATTTTTTATGAAATATTTTAAACGTTCGAAATATTTGTCATCTGTTGATTCATGTCAGTACTAATAATAACCCATGTGTCTGGATGATTTTATCTTTAAATCGAAATTTTTAAGTGCTGCAATGAAATAGTTATGGAAAACAAATTTTCTTCATTTTCTGAGGACGTTGTAGATTTCGCATAGTGTGTAGATTTGAAATAATTGCAATTGAATCATAGCTATCTGTGCATTTCAATTTAGGAAGGGTTTGCAAGTTTATTTCTGTTAAATGTTTTAATTTTTTTTTTGTTAATTCATATGAGATGCAATTCATAAAAGGGCTGAGATGAAATTTAGAGGCTTTATGATCAATTCTTCGAACACTTTATGAATAATTTGCACTCATTGTTCAGATAAAATGAGAGCAATGAGCAGTATTGTTTGCTACTTAGATGAGATTTCTTGAAAGTCATCATTTTTGCAGCTGTTAAACATCTATCATTCTAAAGCATTGAGTAAAACGAAGAAGAGGAAAGAAGATAATTAAAATATTTGGATGAGAGAAAACAGTTGTCAGATAATTTGTCAGTTTGGGCTTCAGCGTCAGAAAGCCAAAGATTAACAGTATCGGGTTTATATTAGTATTCGATGTACTTGCTATTTGGAAACTGTATTCCGAGGGAGGCTAACAAACCGTTGACACAAAATAGATGTCGAGAAATTTTTAGTATTTTTTTGCCATCAATGCAAAATGTATGAAATCTCCATATTTTACCAAAGAAAAGTAAACTAGTTTGCTTTAGATTCTTTTTATAAATGACACATTTGCTATCGGAAAACATTTAATAAAATTTTCTAACAGTCATTAATTTTTCTATATGCTTAACTGAAGTTTTTTTTCATTTTACTATTAATTTTTTAGAGCGCTGTATGATGTTATGAATTTTAGTTTTCACTGAATACTCTCATGGTTTGTTACAATATTCTCTGCATGTTGCATTCACAATGTTTAATAGATACCATTTTATATTGTAAGAGTATTTTATGTATACTGTATTTGTGATCAGTGTGACAGAAATGAATAAAATTATACCGAATATCAGAAAATATAAAAACTCATACTGAAAATGTTTTATTATTCATACTCTATTTAAGTAATATCTAATTCAATTGTCATTTTTTAAAGTTTTTTTGTTGATATGAACACAAACGAGTGATATACGTACATACAGGCACATTTTCCCTTTTTTAAGAACTGTTCATTCGCATAAAGAGTTTCAAAGTAAAATCCTTCTTTCTAATAAAGTAATAGATGAGATTATTTTTAGACATGGAAAAAGGTCATATTATGGTGTGAGGTATAAAGTTGTTTATTGTGTGTAAACAAGTATTGTGGTTAAAAGAATTTCAGAAAATGCTACAAAGAACGTGTTCTTAACACATACTGATACCATTTCTATTTGCCAAAAAAATGTTCATAGCCAAATGATCATGGAGTAATAGATGTATTGTTTCTGACGACCTCAAAAAAATGAAATTATTGGAATTTTTACTACATAAAATTTGCTGGAGAATTGAAATTTGAAAGGTACTATTCATTTAGGTAAAATTCTTTGAAAGCCTTTGTCATTCTATAACCTTAGAAAATTGTTCCGTAAAAGCGATTAATGAAATTAATCTTTAAAGCGCATTTCCATTCGCTTCAAGTATGTCTATTTAGTGAAATATGTTGTAATATGTATGCAATATCTAAAGATTAAAAAATATTAATATCCTTCCCAGTTTTGATATTTTTTCAAATTTTTGAAGAAAATTTCGTATAAATTCTTACAATTTTCTCTTTTCAATAGAGGCCGCTTCGGAACAGTGTATCGTTGTGTGGAAAGGTCATGCAGTCGCCCAAGAGCCGCCAAGGTGATCCGATGCTTAAAGGTCAAAGACAAAGAGAAGGTGAGGCAAGAGATTGAAATTATGAGCAGACTTCATCACCCTAAGCTAATGCAAGTGCTGGCAGCATTTGAAAGTGGAAGGAACATGATTATGGTCATGGAATAGTAAGTCGTGTTCTTGTTAAATTTTATACTGAAATGGTGTGTGTAGCACAAAAAAAATTGAATCATTTGCAATAAAACAACCTTATGTATGAATACATGCCTGAATTAGAAATTGTCATAGCCTTACAGCCATAAGTTTTGGTAATTATTTCAACAGCTGGGTGCGCCAATCTAGGTTAGCACATTACAAGCTGCATTTAGTTATCATAGCTTCATATTTTAATTCTTTTCAATATATCTCTAAAAGTTATCGATTGACTTGATTAAAAAGAAAACGTATACTGAAGAAATAAAAGTAATTCTTTACTTTTTATTCTGCAATATCTTTCTTTGATTTACGTTTAGTTCACATTATAGCGTTTCTTTGACTTTTTCTTTCTCATATTAAATATATAATGAATCTTTATTACAAACTGCACTAACAATTGCATGACCTAAAAATTTAAGTTTATGTGCATCAATTATTTTACGTTTTTAATTTTATTCTAGCATTTCTGGTGGAGAATTATTCGAAAGGGTGATCGCGGACGATTTTGTGCTGACTGAACAAGACTGCATTCTGTTTATGCGCCAGATCCTTGATGGAGTAGCCTACATGCATAGGAATAATGTCCTCCATCTGGACTTAAAGCCAGAGAACATTCTATGTAAAACGCGAACTTCTCACAAGGTACTTAAAAAAGTTCATACTTTTGCGCTCGGCTATTGAATCTAATGTTGAAATTTTGCTTTTATTTTCTTTAAAAGAGATTTATTTTGACGAAATACGAATAGTAGAGTGTTAACTTCGATACTGCATGTATACTTGTCAATAATCATCAATTTATGCCAATTCAACAAAACGTGCGTATATATTTTGCTCCTGACTCGATAACTTTTTTTTCATAATTTTATGCATCTTCAGTTTGTAGTTGATTCATATCGCTTTCGTCAAATATTCCTTTTTGGAATTTGAACTTTAATTTAGATGTTGCTGAGCTGTCTGAGAATTTGGTAAACACGAATATTCAGTTATTTTTTGCAAGGGTTTTTATGAGCTTACAATTTAAATTTAGAGCAGTATTGCATTTTATTATTTAGGAATATGCGATATAATTTAAAAGTTTAAATTTATTTCATATTTATTGAATTAAGTAACTGAGTAAAAAAGTTATTGTTGTGTTCTGGAGAGTGGGATGCGATTCAAATGTAGTCCTTTCCCCAGGGCCGTCTTAACAAATCTCAGCAACCTGGACTAGAGGTAACTGGCTACCCATCAGAATCGTATCTATGAATTTGAACACCTGTGGCCTAAAGCAAATAGCTACATAATAAAATAATTTAATTAATAAAGAGAGAGAGAGACAGGGAAGTCGCATGTTCTCTGATTAAGGTCTTATAGTTTGACAAACTGAAATTTTTCGATATTTAAAATCATAATTAAATAATTTCTTTGGTTCAAAATTAAAATGAGTGTAGTAAGTTTGCAGCCGCCTTTGGGTCATTAGTACCCCTGGGGTCCAATTAGTCCATTGGATAAGTCCTTTTCATCTGACTTTGGTTTAAAATTACAATGTCCATTGCGTTGCTTCAAAATGAGATACTAATAAAATGATATTAACGATATATTAAATATATGTATAAAAAGCAAGAAAAGAAATACTGAGTTAAAAAATTAGGTCAAAGTTTCGTTCTTGAAGTTTCGTGTTTTGATATAATTTAGGGCAAATATGGAAGAAGTAAAACATTGTGTATACTAAGTCGACTGTTATTTATGGGATATTCTAGTTGTAAAAAAGTTGTTGAATGCGAATTAAAGGATTAGAACGATGAATATTTATACAATTTCTGAAGTATTCTGTGCGTAGAAAACTTTGCTGTGAGCATTCGTAAATTTTCTAACGCTTCTTAATTTGTTATTTGTTATCATGTTAAGTAAATATTTGTGCCTGTTATCGAGGTTTCAATTTTTGTTATATTTTCCTCGCCTCCGTATTTTCATTTGTAAAGTTCATACAGCATTTAAAAATAAGGCAGTATCGAATTTACATAGATTCTTGATGTAAGTATTTCTGCACGAAATGAAACACAACGTGGAAAGAATTCTATTATGTTCCTTTGCAAAAGGCAACCTATTATTTCTTATAAGTTCTCATGTAATATCGCCATTCTGTAATTGTGTTTATTTTTTAGATTAAAATAATCGATTTTGGTCTCGCAAGAATTTACAAACAGGATGATAGCCTGCGAATTTTATTCGGTACTCCCGAATTCGTGGCCCCTGAAGTCATCAACTACGAGCCAGTTTGTCCAGCCAGCGACATGTGGAGTGTCGGAGTCATCTGTTATGTCCTGTAAGTCATCTTCAGTAATTGCCTTACGACCCATAAAATTTATTTAAGTAAGAAAGTGTCGCAAAAGCTCGTAACTTAACAAATTAATAAAGATCTTAAATTGGAAGAAAAAGCAGTCATTACTTGCCTTGACTTAAAAAACAAATCATAAAGAGGAAATCCAGGAATTGTTTGTGAGTGAACTGGATCATTTAATAAAATTTTTTGTTTATTCAAACATTTCATGGTCAAATTGCTACTGTGATACGAGCATTTGTAAATAAAATATTGAATCGTAGCATAAGACAGATTTTTGGAAGATATAGAACAGAATTGAAAGAAAACCTTTAAAAAATCCAATCGCGGAAGTTTTACCTTAACAGCGACTAATGGTTTTGTAAATAGTGTAGAAAATAAATAAAAAAAATTGAAATACGTTATTTTTCTAGATCGCATAATTTTCATCTCTGGGATGACATGCAAAACTGGTTAGTTCACGTATGGTATAAAAATATAGACCGGCTGAATCGAATAGCACTTGTTATTAAATTAAAAGTTCCCAAGCGGATGGGATATCGAATTTACCTTAATAGCCCTCGCATGGTTTCAAAACTACCATGGCTTTCTGCCGACGCGTGTCAAGTTTTACACGTTTTGAGAAAGCTGGGCCGGCGTGGGAAATTAAAAAAAAATGATGGGAGGCTGTCTTTTCAAACAGCCGCTGATGTTAAAGGAGTAGGACTACTTTCCTCGCGTGACTCTTTTGTTTCTCGAAGTTTCTCCTAAGTTTTTAAGTTTAAGTAAGTTTTTTTGTAACTTCTGTTGTTACCCTTTATCTCTAAAATAAGATATTAGTCATTTTTTTAACATATGTAGTTACCGAGACATGCGTATTTTTGCCCAACTTTGCGACTCAGTAGTTGCTGAATTACAATTCCGATTTAAAAATTTTTTATAGGTTCTATTGTTACCCTTTATATTTAAAATAAGACATTATTTATGTTTTTGACATATGTAGTTACCGAGATATAGAGGATCTCCCATTCCAAGTTTTGTGGCGTTTTGGCCTGTGAATCAATTTCCTTTCTGAGACCCCAATGGGAAGAACGTAGCCCTACGTTGAAAACTACCATGAACAAATCTATCATCTACATAACTGTTAAAATGACATTAAATAAACAGATTTTTCTTGTTATGGGCTCTGACCTATATGTTGTACAATAAGATCGTAATTTAATAAATTTTAATCATTTCATTTTTATTAAAGGAAAATGTGCTTCAAAATAGCAAAATATACATTGGTCTCTGCACTATAATGTGCTTTCAGAAATGAATAAAATTTTTAACTAAAATATGTGTACAAAAATTTCATTATTTTGTTGCAGTCTCTCAGGTTTATCGCCATTCATGGGCGATAACGACACCGAAACTTTCGCCAACATCACTCGTGGAGAGATGGATTTTGATGACGAAGCTTTCGACGAGATTTCAGACGACGCCAAGGACTTCATCTCCAAATTGTTGGTTAAAAGTGTCAGGTAATTTCTTAGAATTTGTATCAGGTTCTCCAAAATATAATTTTTAAAAATTATGGAAAAATGGTGAACTTCCGCTGATTGGGTTGCATCTGCGAGTTACATACTTGACTATATTTTACTGTATATTAATGGCAAAATAATAAGTTTCTCAGTCAGTTCAACTAATAGATAATGCCTTAGTAATGCATATCAAATTGAATTTTTTCAACTGAGAAATGTTAACTAGTGTAACAATATTTTCAAAGAAAAAACGAAGCATTTGAAAGGAGAAATTTCCGGCAAATCTGTTCTGAAAGAGTTTTTGAAAAAATTTAATTTCTTTTTGTTTAAATGATTTTGTTGACTTTTCTTCTTAATATTTCCTCGTAGGAAACATCTGAAAATATGTTTTGAAAGTAAATAACAAAGAATAGAGAAATTAGTAAATTCAGTCCTAGTATAACATGATTAATTCGGTCTGTGTTGTACAAAACTACGTGAAGTGAAACTAACGCGTGCTATATGAGGAATGTTCAGGCGTTCTATATAAAACCATGTTTTTTCATGGATTTAAGTCTGAACATAAGATTTTCTGATTACTAATTTTCCAGTCAGTTACAGTGAAGAAGTATTTTTTATTTCAGCACAGTTTTCTTAGTTTTCCGAATGCGAATTGCGAATAGCCTTCAATTATGGAGCCTACCTCTCAGCCTTATCATTTTTTTCCTTAGTTATGAGAGTTAAACAACTTTGTCAAAGAATTTGAAGAAACAAATGGGTTTCTTCAAAATTTTAGCATTTCTGTATGACTAGAATCCATTAGAAGATTTTTGGATTACTGCGACTAGAAAAGAAAGAGATAATAATAACGGAAAAGGCACTGCAATTTATGTTGGAAAAAATAATTTTATGCGGATCGCTGCGTTTCAGATTCTTATTCCAGTTTTGGCAATAACAAGTTCAGCTAGTTTTCATTTTCATTTCACCAGGAAAATTGAACTGTAATCTAAAGATGTTTGTTGTAATCAAATTCACAGTTATCGCAAGAATTATTTTTGGTGAACGCTGCCTAGGCGTATCTACGTGACATGACAGTCTGGCTGCAACTGGGGCTATTTTTTACAAGTATTATTGTTACATTTCATTTAAATGGACCATATTTTGCTTCATTAAGTTCACTGTTCAACAAAATAAAGTTATCATCCTGAAATAGATTTAAATTTCTGTAAAAGCGGTAAATTCATTAACAAATATATTGATACACGAGGCATTTTAAATTGATCAGCTTTCATCAATTTTCTTTTACTATTGTCTGTAATATGGAAAGATAATTTAGTAGACATCTTAAGATCAAAAAAGATTGATCAGATATTTCAAGAAAAATTTTTTAAATGCATATTTAAACTGAAAGGAAATTTGAAACGGCTCATACGGACCATTTTGCTACTGTACCATGGAGACAGCAACTTCTGTTCCGTTTGATTATTTTTCATATTTTAGCCAACTTGCTGAAATATATTTAAAGTTTTGTATGTTACCTCTTATTCGTCCTTTTTTTATTATTATTTTTTAACAAAGTCGAAAAAAAACTTATAATAAAACTCGAAGCAGTCCTAATCTAGATGGGACGAAATCCTATCCATTTGCTTGATTTGCGTGCATTATCAAATAACCAACTGTGAAATTTGATGGATCAAACTTTATTTGATCTATCAATTAAAGTGTCTAAATTTCTTATATTACGTATTTTATTCCTTAAAATACGGATGCATGGACATTTTTTATTCTTATGCATCTATTCAACAGCGTTTAAATTTGGCAATTTTTCATGTTTTAATAAAAATCTAATATCTAGTAATGATGGCAATATTTGCAATTGGACGCAGTTATGCTATTTGGAATCAACTTTAAAGGGCACGTTTTGAACTATAACTATTTTTATAACATATTACAGAAAAAAATTGTGATATTGTATTTTTCAAAATTAATTTCTTGTATTATTAATTATTCGTTGATTGCAGATGGCTTAATTTTCCCCAGCAAACTACATATATTTTAGTACAGCTTTCAACAGTGAATTCTAACACCATAAAATGGTAGTTGGTTCCCAAGTGCATATTTACTACATCCAATTAATATTGTATCAATCAACAGTTCTGTAGAGTGCATGACATTTTAAAGGTAACCCTGTTTTCCTGTGCTCTTTCAGGAATCGCATGAGCTCCGAGCAATGCTTGAAGCACCCTTGGCTGGCGACAGCAGGCCTCTCTCAGAAGCGCCCGCTATCCACCGAGAAACTGAAGCGCTTCATTATCCGCCGAAAGTGGCAAGTAAGTGCTCCACTTTCCTTATGACTCAAAACAGTCCTTAGCGAAAGCGACCTGTCGCAAGGCAGTTGATGATATGGAGAGCCTTCTTTGACAGTGAGTGACGAGATTAAGATAGCTAATGGACACTCGACGTAAAAGAATGCCTTTTCAGTTTTAAATGTTACGTGTATGTACATAGGGCATAAAGATAATCAAATAAGTTAAATTAGTAAATAAAGCAAATTTAAAAATAAATTTAAACATACATTTACAAAATTTAAACAATGTTTAAATAGCGAGCAATATGTCACTGCATACAACAAACAATGGAAGTCGATGGTAATTCAAAGAAACCACGAAATAAATTCTGATAGAATCGAATTAAACAGACAAGGAATCCATTCCAGTCCACTTTTTCGAAGGCTATAGACTAAATTCGAAATGGATTAAAATAAATTGGAAAATTTTTCTGTAAGAGGCTTGACCGAAGTCTAACCCAAGCCCTTTTATAGCCCGAAATTTCCCAAACCACAAGACAAACAAGATAAGTAAACAACAAAAGAATATTTGGAAAAAAATATAATACAGCTAACAAGATTGATTTTAAAATTATTAGCCTTCTGGAAAAAATAGCTTCATAAAAATATCAGTAAAGAAGAAAAATTCAAACTTACTCCATTCTTGCAAATAATTAAAATGTCCGAATTCAACTCACAGTATGTGTATAGAATATTGTAATAGAACTATGAATATTTACGAACGAGAATTCTAGCAACGAATGATTATTTCTATATTAATATATATAATTTCTAGTTAAATTCATTACGGCGTCAAATGAATTGAAAACTGCATGCCCACTTTGATGAGTGTATACTGATGCTTTATATACGAATTCTCAAGTTACAAAAATAAAATTTCGTTAGGGGGGGGGTAAAATTGAAAACATTTTTCTGCTACAAAATGTTTGCTTCTGTACCTATTCCTTTACTAGAATATAAATATATAAATAGCATAAAGTTTTTAAAAAATCAGAATTGTAATGCCTATTATTGAAGCGAGCAAAATATTAAAGAAATTATATCCTGTCATGTTTCATTTCATATACTTGTAAAATCTAATTTAAAAATATTTAGTTCGAAAATGTTCTTCTTTGACTCTTTTCCTACATATCCAGATTTCTTAAGATGTTCATGGCATCAATCAGATTTTTACCTCTAATGCCTGATATTTAAAAATTATTTAAACAAAGCCTTAAAGGGTGGAAAAAAACAACGTTTCTACTTTGGACCTTCCTTTTCATGCTTAAAAAACAGATGGAAAATACTATTTTGAGTTTTATTGTCATAAAAAATATGACCAAAATTAAATCTGGAATCTCCCTAAAATATATGCAGAAATAAAATAATTGTAAAAAAAGTAACATAAATTGGACGTAATATAAATTCTTTGATGTTATGATATCAGGAAGACTTTAAGTTTTTGTATTTTGAAATAAGGAATGAAAACTGATCCATGAATGAGCAGTTTTAATTTATAATAAACAAAAACTGACAAGTCATAGTTATTCAGAAGTTGTTTTAATCTTCCAGTAAATGTTGCCAACCTTCGAGTTAGTTGTCAGAGCTCTTCGTATTATTTACATGCAAATTCATTTGGTATACATAAATCCATAAAACTGAGATTAAAGTAGCAAAAGTTGTCGAAATTCAGAATCTTTCCAACATTGTTCAGTTTTATTAGTAATAGCATTTTGGGCACTTGCACCCTTTTTCACATAGAAGATTATAAACAACTGATAATTAAAATGTTATTTTTATTAATACATTTGACTCTTTGCATAGTATTCTGCCTACGTGAACCTTAAATGCATAAAAATCGAATCTAAACAAACTGAAAGAAACTTAAAATAGAGGCTAAAAATACGAATTAAAAACACTTTAACTTCCTAGTTTCGAAAAACATACATGCTAATTAATGACATCGTAAACACAAACTTTCATTCGATATTTATTTTTTTCTCGTGTAGTGACTAAACTGCTCATAGATGTTACACCTGTTAGATAGATCCTTGCTCGTAGATGAAGCAGAGCCGATAAACTGAAAAAATACCTGCTAGATTATTAAATTTAAATCTCTTTTACTGCTTTGAAGTTTGTGAATGTGTATACTTATGCTAATTCTGGATATTTCTTGCTAACAGAAATCTGGTACAGCTATTCGAGCTCTCGGTCGGATGGTGTCCTTGTCTCGCTCTTCCTTAGGCAGCAGCTGCGACTCCTATTCTCCTCTGGGGTCGCCTACAAGCTCACGGTCTCGGTCCAGGTCATCCATTATCTCCCGAAGCGAGACTACCGATTCTGCAGAGAGTGATGTCTTTCAGGATCTCTCTAGGTGACCGACCGATTTTTGAGAACTCTTCTGAAAGATGTTCCGGTTCAGATAGGGAAGATGCCCACGAAAACCGAGTTTGTGAGAGATTATAGCTGTCTTTTTTTGAAATTGACAACTGGCACTGAAGCCTTTTTTCGCAGAATTTCTTTCACAATTACTCCTCGATCCACTTGTAAAGCTCGAAATAGAAAAAAATATTTAATGTTAATTACAGTTTATAGAAAACCTGTTGCTCGAAAGTCTATAAAACCTACATATTTTTCGCGGAAGTCTGTCGATAAATTAATTGATAATTTGCATTATTATTTTTTAATTAGCTCTTCTGAGGACCTACTCTTTCGACACAGATTTAGTACATACTTGCGGAAGATTAAAGTAAGTGATGGAAGTTCTTTCTCCGGATATTATCAAATCATTTCGCGCTACATTCAGATTCAGAAGTTTTCTCAAACCGCACTAGAGTTTTCTAAGTTTTCTTAAACGAATTTGAAAAACACTTCTTTGTTAAAAATATCATTAAATTTTGATATTTTTCTGCGACTTTTTTCAAAGAGAGAGAGAGAGTTGGTATGTCCTTAAACCTATAAAACATATCCAATCGATAATCGTCCTGATTTAAATAATGGAAAAATATTTCTGATAGGCAAAAGGTGATTGCAGAGAAAATGGGAGAGATATAGTTTTGAAAAAGTGAATAAGTCTTTTTTCTCTTCACTGCGTTCTCTGGTTACGAGTTACTCGTAACTGAATGTGTTAAAACGTAGTTCTTTATTGGTTTCAGTGCCAAGTTTGTATTTTTGAGAGGTATTTTGAATACTTAGGTCGCTATTCTGCATGTGTAAATAAATATATGCTTGTGAAGTTTGATGGAGCTAGTTGAGACTGTTTCATCTGTATTCAATCATAAAAGATTTGAAGAACGCTTCACTGTTTTTATATTGTGTAGTAAAATACAATTACACCAACTTTTGTCTAGCCTTAATATACTTTGACTAAATTATTTGCAAAAACTCATGGTCCTTATTTTCTCAAAACACTTCGCAAATTGTAACTCCCTTCCTTAAAAAGAACTGTTTAAAACAATAAACAACAGTATCTCAATATCATTTTAATCCTAAAATTAACCCATGTCATCTTGAGACTATTTGAATAGATATGAATATCTAAATTATAGACATTATCTTACACATATATTTTTCAAATATTTTAAATTATTAGTGCTTATTAAGTCTACAACTATTTTAACATTAACAGATCATAAGGCACCCTTTAATTCTTTTTTCTCTTTGGTTCATATTACTAGATTTTAATACAATGTAAATAAAGCTTTATTTATATAATAGTTAAACTAGGTGGCTTCTCACATGTTTAGTGATATTGTGTGTCAAAATAAATTTTTTAGATATCATTTTGTAATTTTTTTGTTTTGATTTTACATTTGTTTTCCTTTTTAAACACGTCTCTCTTTAAAAAGTTTAGAAGCAGAAAAATTTAAGTACTATTTCTTATATTTTAACTACTATAAATCTATTCTCATATTTGTAAATTCTAGTTTTGCTTTATGATTTCAAACTTTATCCACTTCTTATTTTTCTACAAAAATTTTATAATGATGATAGAAAACAATGCTCATATTACAAGTTACTTCAAATAATAAATTTATTATAGTTAGCCGAATCTTCAGTTATGCAAGAGTCTAAATATGTCCTTTACGGAGATGGGAAAAGGAAAAGAACTTTACTCGACAACGGGACATGGTGTTCGATAGCAGGATGACGGTGGAATAAGAGTTGTTACTGAAGAGTATTTTGAAAATCATGTAAATATAATGTCTAAAATCAGTATCGGAATGCAAACAGCATTATATAATAAACTTTATTAAACAATTGTACAAAAGTTGGATCCTGCAAATGAAAATGGGTCCCAAATAAAGGAAAGTTTGAATTCCTGTAGTCATCTTGGAAGGGCATGTACCGGTTGGGAGACAGTAGTAGGAAAACTCCAGCCTTTGTTGTTACCTGCCGACACTCGGAATACGTAAGATCTTCGAGAAAAAGAAATGATATTTTAGTATGTAATTATAAAAATTTTACATCTGACGACACTCGGAATACGTAGGATCTTCGAGAAAAAGAAATGATATTTTAGCATATAATTATAGAAATTTAACACTTGTAACGTAAATTTTCTCAGAATGGTACAAATAGCTGCACAAACTACATCACTTTGAAATTTTTTTACTAACCATTACATTGCAGAAAAACTATACCAACTATAACAGTAAATTACATTGCTTACTACAATATTTATAGAGTAATTAAATTATAAGAAGCTTTATTCCATAGTTTTTTCAGCGTTTTAATACCATTTATCTGTTCTTTGATCAAAATAAAGCTTGTCTGTAGCTCATCTATAAAAAAAATAGATATTCGTTAGTGGTTCAAAATTATTAGGAACATTTTTTCTTGCCATGGTACTACTTTATTACGCCTTAGCAATGGAAAGATTTCACGTTTTATATCAACACTCAGTAAAACCACAGATTCGTAAAAAGTGGGTGTTACTTGCTAAAATTGCACATACACGAGTGCATCTTTTTTTTTTTATGCTAACAGCGCATAGAATACAAAAATTAGCACATTTATCATCAGTTTGAAAGAAATTAAAAAATTAGAAAACTGAAAAGCAATGCTAGGCAAAACCTGACTTTATAAACTTTATCTTGCTCATCTTTAAACTCACGAATTATCAGATTCGAGTCGGAAATTTGTAAATATTGTATGAAACAAAAAAGCTTTGCTTGTCAAAATAAATGGATTTTGAGTTCAGACACCTCTTAGGTCTTTCCTTAATGTAACTATGAAGATAATAGTTTCTATATATTATGCTTAGCCATCTATTCAAACCAGACCATATCGTCGTTGTTCAGAAAGAAGTCACTTAGTCCACAAAAACCTTTTGACGGATTACTGCACCATTTAGAATTTACAATTAATTATTTCGTGATAGAACATGTTATCTAAACATCAGTAAATCAACCGTAAGAGGTAGCAATCTGTAAAATATTTTTTGCAGGCATGAACATTAATTAAGTTTAAACTGACCACATCTAGAAACTATAGTTTTGGACCTAGTGACTTCTGCATGAACGACAAAGATATTTTCAGTATAGAGAGATTTATGATAGATAATTATTTTTCAACTCGTTCATCCTAAATACCTGTCATATTTTTTTCAAGCGAACCAATAATTGAATCAATATTTTTAGTTTACATTGTCAGTAGGTAAAACTTACCGTCCTCTCTTGAGTCCGTGTACGGTGAACAAAGTGTTGTATGTTCGACCGACCTCGGTCCAATGGTCTGAATTTAAAAGGCGTCTTTCGATCAAATACTCGTACCTACATCTTCCTTCCAAAGGTGAAGACCATGTCAAGATCGTCCACGTCTGTCCGGAACTGAGCACGTGAGGTGCAACAACTGGTCCTACAGGATCCTCGCCTGCCATTCAGAAAATGAATTTATACGTTATTCTTCTTGGTTTAGAAACTTAAAGATTTAATTCAATTTTTAAATAATCTTTAAAGGGCAGCAAACTGAAAATTTAGGATGACCTTCGATTATTTAAGACTTTGACTTACGAATTCATCTCTGTTGACTGCTTTAAGGTATTTCTATTATAATAGTTATAAATTAAAGAACATTTTGAGTTTGTATATAATCCACTAGGTAATTTTAATGTATTTATTAGGGCAAAAATTTGTTACCAATGGCAGACACTAATCTTGTAGTCTTAAAATTAGATTTTATTGTAGTGAAACTGGTGGAGAGTCGAGAAGTTTGGAAGAAATAGATCAGATTAGTCATGAAAACAATTAAAGGTTTTTTTTCCTTAAGTATGAAAGTAATTTCGAACACAGCGCATTTTTAAAAGGCTTATTACATGCATGAATTTTTATAAAAGGAATTGTAGAATTTATATGTACATACAGGGAGTAAAGTTATATCCTTAAAAATTGAATTTCATTTGAACGAAGAAAGCTAGAGTAATGGAAATAATGTCTAATTAAAGTGGCCACGAGGTATCATCTGTAGCACATCACAGCGGTCTTAGAATCTTGGAAGTTAAACATTTTTTCCCTCTGAAATTCTGACAGATAGCGAATTGACATGCAAGTGCAAAATACACTGCTGTGCAAAAGTTAAGCAACGACTTTATTTTTTAGTTACTCTGCAAGGAATCACCTGGGAGACATGAAATTCAGAATACAGAGACAATATCTCGTACTCTTAGGGCGAAGAAAGTATACTAGCGCAAAAATTAATAGAACACATACAGCATGGAATTAAACAAAAAAGACTTTTTGAAAGAGTATAGAGAGTTGGTATTAAGATTGTCTGCCCAAGAGGGAGAGCAACAAACAGATGTCCCTTAGTAAGGGATATGACCTCCCTTAACTGCAATTGTTGCTTGACATCGTCTCTTTATACTCAGCATCAGACTGTTCAACATGATGAGAAGCTCTGTAGGGGCAGGTCAATGGGATGCAACGTTAAATATGGCGAGCGAATAAGCCGCCTTTATGAATGCCTCTGGTCACAATTAACCGCGACACTTGTCCCCTTGCAGTACGCAGCTGCTGAGGAATGTTGTCCGTTAACTGGTATTCATCTCTTCTCACTTGCAGGACGATATATCTGTAATCCATTGGCGTTGTTTTTCTTGGCCGACCATCACCAGCCTTTCTTACAACTGTAACTATACTTTGGAAGGCTTGTGAAACGACACTTCTGTTGATTCCAAACTCTTGAGACACGACGTCCTTCCTCAAGCTTGCCGATCAATATGCGAGGGTAAGTCATTAAGTAAGTCACAAAAGGAAAGAAAAATAATTTACCATGATAACCACCTGGAAACAATTTTATTTTTCAACATAATCTCCACCAATCTTGATGCACTTATCCCATCGTTTTATCAGCGCCCCAATTCCAGCCGCATAAAATTTTTGGGTCTCATCCACATTAGGACTTCGTGTTGAACGACGTCATCTGCAAAGTGTTTGCCTCCAAGATGTTGTTTCAGTGGACCAAAGAGATGAAAATCGCTTGGGGCTACGTCTGGTTGATCAGTGCTACAGCATCTACCTTACAGCCCAGACTTAGCCCCCCAGCGATTTTCATCTGTTTGGTCCACTAAAACAACATCTTGGAGGCAAACACTTTGCAGATGATGACGACGTTCAACACGAAGTCCTACTGTGGATGAGACCCAAAGAATTTTATGCAGCTGGAATTGGGGCGCTGATAAAACGATGGATAAGTGCATCAAGATTGGTGGAGATTATGTTGAAAAATAAAACTGTTTCCATGTGGTTATCATGGTAAATTATTTTTTTCTTTCCTTTTGTGACTGACTTAATGACTTACCCTCGTACTACGTATAAAATCGTCTAGATGGATTATTCTAGTGATAGTCATAGTGTAGTCTAACATTGCGAGAGTTGAATGCATGCGTTTTAGGTGCTCTCGTGTCACCTATGATATCTTATTCTTGATATTTGTAAATAAATGGCCTTTCTTGAATTGAATAAGGTGCTCAAGCAGTTAAGGTGTTGTACTGATCGCAATAAGCCCTTTTCTACAATTTCATGGCTGTCTGCTAAAAAAATTACATCGTTGCTTAAATTTTGTACTCTAGTGTAATTTAATGTAAAATTCCCTTCACCGATAACTTAATAAGAAATCCTGAAATGCAAATCTCACGGAACTGTTCACCGTCATAAATATGTCACGAAACAAGTGAAATTTTATGAGACAGATGAAAATTAATAATTAAAACTAACAATATAGCAAGAAATTTGTAGAACGACAGGAAATTTTGTTTTTGGATTATTACGCATCTGCAAGGAGACCGCAGTGGTCTGATGGCAGAGTCTAGACTGCAGAAGCGGATTATTTCAGACACAAGATCCGATTCCACCAAGAAATCTGTTGTGTTTGTGGGCCAAGTGAACGTTGAATCCGTCGAAGTCAAACGTCCCACGCATGGTGTGACGTGGTATTTTGGAGAGAGAGTGACCGCACGGGTGTCGTCTTCGTTATCTGACCATAGTTCAAAATCACCAAGCCAGTTTCACAATAGCTTTCATTTAGCTTCAGTAGGGAAGTTGATACAACTAAACTAAACTAAACAAATTTTAACTCAGTAATTACAGTTTTTGTGGACTGCAAGTGACTACTAATGAATTTGGATTTCAAGGCTTTTAATTCAGTTATCGATAACTGTGCAGGAAAATTTTAAGCTAAATCGTTAAATCTCTACACTTTTGAAACATAAACGTTTTCCAAGTTTTCTCTTAGCAATCCTGAATTATTAAAAGCATGGACACTGAAAATTCGAAGGGAATTTTTAAGCCGGTATTATACTATGTTCTGTAAGAAAAGGCATAAAGGTGTTTACAACTCATTTGTGTACATATTGAATAATTTAATGATAAATGAAAAGTTTTATAATAACAAAGCCGAAGTAAAATTAAGTAGATAAATTAAGTAGACATGATAAATTCAAAAAAATTGTTCTTAACGTTGCGAACAACAACTGAACGATGCGAATTGGCTCAGGTCACTGTATTACATTACATGATTCAATTCCATTACTGGAATTTGTGAATAAAATAAAATTTAATCTTACGTTCGTTTCTTCGGTAGTGTTTCTCGTGTGAATATGTTTTCCGCCACACTGTAGTTGCGCCGTAATCTCTGGAAAAAGACACAAGCGTAAAACAAACAGGGCTATTTACTTAAATGTTATTATATCATATTGATTTTAAAAGAATCGTGAAAAAACCAGAATTTACAAAATATAAATAAATTTTATCTGTTTGTGAAGCTGTAAACATAAAAATATTAAGACATATTATGAAAATTTAAAAGCTGTCAACACTTAAAAATATTAAAATGCATTAAAAATATCAAGACTTTCATAAAAATTGTTAAAAATTCTATAAAATTTATGTAACGAAAAATTAAATTTGCCAAACACATTCGCGTATAAGTGGTTGTTTCTAAAATTTTTGGTTGATACAGCAAAGTGAATGCAGCTAAGTATGTCAATGCAATTATTCCTATGATATATGACATTGTAAGGTTACTAAAAACAGTTTTTAAAAAAGACACTTTAATTCACACTTTTTCTATCGGAACATAAGAGCAGAATATCTAAAGTAGAATTTTTATTTTAATAATTTTGTTTTAACTCGACCCATGTTCGACATTTTGTCTATTTATAAATTTGTTTGTTGAGCAGACACATTTTGTCTGTAAATTTGTTTGTTACGCAGACATGACCAAACACATTGCACAATTTTCTTCAGATTTGACATAAATGTTCCTTCAAAATATAGGACTGTTATTTTTTTTGTCTAGGAAATGTCTCGCAAGTTCTATATGTAATAAGTATATGAATTCTGTTCTTTAGAAGAAAAATTAAAGTGGAATACGAGAAAGAGAGAAACATTAGAACCTTTCTTCCACAGGTAAAGAAGGTGGAAGTGCTTCAGATATAACTGTTTCTTCACCAACCAGTGATTGATTCTCCCAGCCTTCCTGGAAGTTGAGCGTGTTTTCTAAATCTGGAACAAAATACAGGGTTAGCTTAGATAGATATAAATTTTTATAAAGAAAAAACATAAGTAAGTCACAATATGAATAATCCTGTACTCTAATGATTTAGAATCCATTTTTGTACAAGTAAATAAATTGTATTTTCAACAACGAATCAAATCAAATCAGGTTAGGTTATTTTCATAAAATTTCTAAAAACATGGCTGTAAGAAGAATAGTGAATCATAAGAGTTATTTTTAGTTTCACTTAAGTATGAGCACATCAATGAAAGAAATTAGTAGACGACTGAAGTTTTAAAAACCTTACCAGAAAACAATGGCCTATTTATTCTCCCTTTTTATGTGTAATTATCGTCAAGTATTAATTAGCCACAATCAAATATTATTTACAAAATTATGATCATAAATATAGAGCGATTATATTGCAAAACTCCATCCTGTTACCTATAAAACGATTATTTTCATTCCTATGTTCCGTAAGTGATTTGCATTTTATGTCGATCTGTTTTTTTTTTCAAAATCCACGGCGAATATTTTTATTGTATTTCTTTATAAATACTTGTATATTCAAAAAGAATATATTATTTGTCTTAATTATACTATAACAACAAAAGCAACAACTACAACAAAGAATTTTAAATATTTTGAAATTAATGAGTTTAAAAAAAGTAGTTTTTAAAAACACACTTTTATAAGGCTACAACATGATAGATTTTTTAAATTTAGTTAATTTCTACTTTTTAGTCTTTAAAAATTTATAATTCATTATTATAAATTTTATTGTCTCTTGAAATCAACTTTTCTGAAATTTACTACCAAGTGGCGTCACTTGTAAGAATCAAAATTTAATTAAATCAATCGATTAACTGTTAATTAAATTCTGGAAATATTAAAATTGTGTATTGTCATCAAGAATTTACAAGTATGCAAAATTTCAAAACTCTAGCACATAAAGAAGTGATTGAAAAATCGATTACAAAATTCCATCTTTACAAACATGAAACAAGTCGAGTTAAATAGAAGTTTTTAATAAAAAAAATCACAACTTGAAGCAAAGATATATCATGTATTTAAGAAAGAACATCAGGAATGTATCATTAAGAATTCGTATTTCGACCCTACAGAAGATAAAAGCAAATAACAATTCCAGTACCTTCGACAGAGAGCTGGACAGTTGATATTGCTGAACCAGCTTCATTTTCCAAATAGCACGTATATATGGCGTTGTCGGTGGTATTAACATTGTGTATGACTAAGCGACAGCAACCTCTGTGATTACTGAATATGTCTATTCGCAAGCTGGTTTCTATTCTTTCAGCGTTCTTGAACCTACAACGCATAGAAGTATAGTTCAGACACAATCTCCAATGCTATTTCTTTAAAGAGAACTAGAATCAAAATTCAAAGTGATATACTCACCATATGACGTGAGGCATTGGAGTTCCTGTTATTTTCCATTCCATTACGATAGATTCTCCTGTCCTGCATGAAATGTCTTCAGGGGATTTCAAGAATTTTGGTTCTTCAGGACTCACTTCACGGTTACCTGTGTGAAATAAAAGAAATCAAAATTAAATAAATTAAAAGTTAAAATCGGCCTACAAGTAGGAAGTTCAAAAGTTACCTATTTTAACACAACCATCAAAATCTTAGCCATTCAGGCATGTAACTTGTAATCCGGAAGTTTAGGGGGTATAAATGCCGAGTTAAAAAGTTGCGAATTATGCGGTTCAGGAAATGAGAAAGATTCCTTTTTCTCAACAAAACGAATATTTGTTAATTCTTTAGATGCACTTATCATATAATGCCATATGACACTAGTCTGCTTCAGATGATCCTGCCAGTGATTTCTTGTCATTTTTCAAGAGTGTTTTTCCTCTGAGAGTCTAGATTTCAGAATTGTCAGAAGATACTTTTTCAATAAAAAGATCCTTTTACAAAACATCATGATACCCTTTGCATGAATATTGTGAATATGTACAATAAAAAGTGTTTTTATGGATTGTTATGATTTTCGAATAGAACCCAAACAACGGCAGTACCTCACAGATTGTTTATTGAAAATTATGATCAAGAAATTTCAAATTATGTCTTGGGGTAAGGAGATTTTAATTTTATTTGTTGTATATTAGTTATGAATCTCAAAGCACACTTACCAATTACTTGTAAATAGGATTGCGTTTGCGCAGATCCATAGCAGTTAGTAGCTATGCAAGTATATTCTCCACTGTCAGAAGATTTCGCGTTGAATATATCCATGTACACTCCAAACTCGACCTGCAGAATAAATATTTATTTTAAGAAAAAAAGAGACATTTTAGTACTGAATAGAGTTATCTGCTATTTTATCAACATGGAAACATAACGTTTATATTGATATGAAACGTTTTAATATGAATATAAATATTGTAAAATCGAACATTACATTTTTAATTTAAATAACTCAGTTATGAAGTCTCATTTTTAGCATTACGCCCTCATACCAATAAGCATATTTTTAAGTCAGTGGCATTTTCTCTTATAGAGATGGAGTAAAGAATAATAATAGAATTTATTCAAAAATGATAAAAGAGATTCTAAAAGAACTCGTTCTCTCTGCTAAGAAATAATTTTGAATAACAATAATTAGTAAGCTGAAAAACGAACCTATTTTCTTTCAAACTTGTTACTTTAAAAAGTTATTAATATAATTACGTATTCTAATAAATATTAAAAATAAATTGATCCATGTCCGATAAAGAAGAACATCCAGTTTGAGAATGCAAGTAAAAATCAACTTTTAAAAGAAAAAGTTAAAGGTTAAAATACATGAATATATTTTAAACGGATGAAAATAGTGCTATTTTCTCATACAGGAGAGATATATTAGAACATTTCCAAACTATTTTTCAATTTCTCTTGAACTTACCAAATTGCCGAGCATGTATCTAGAACTTTCAGGAACGGGCCTTCTGTTTTTCATCCACACAATTTCGGGGTCAGGATCTCCCATAATTGAACAATAAAGTCTCGTACGGCATCCACTTTGTATTACTCTGTTCTGCAAATGCACCACTACCTCTGGAGGATACCCAGATATCTGTAGCTCTCCTTGAGACTTGCAAGGAACGTCAGTAAATTCAATCAGATTTTCTTCAACAGCTTTTGGATCTTCGCCTACTAAATGTTCTGTTACTTCGTCACAAGTATAAGAATCAAGAAACCCCAAAGGATCATCCAAAGTTTTGTGAATATCATTTACTGCTTCCAGATCTTTCTCTAGTGAGGAAAGTTCGTTTTGTAAAATAGATTCTAAAGACTCAAATTGTTCAGCTTTCTGACTGAAACTTCTCTCCACTTCTTCTGCGAGCTGCAATAACTCTTCTACACTTTTCTCTTTCAGATTCAGTTTAAAGGAATCGCCTGCGGTAGATTTTACTTCACTACTCCGTATTTCATCTTCAGACTCCACACGCATCTCAAGTAAATTAGTTCCTATATTGGGAGAGGTATAGGGAGACACATTCATAAGCCAATAAGGAATCGCACATTTACTTGTCGGTGGACTTTCATGGTAATCTGTAGTAGAAGTTTCAGACATTTTGCTATCTTTCACACCTTTAGACACAGTCTTTAGGCTTATTAAATCATCGCTTAATTTGACAGGTGGCTGTATTTCTTGTTCATTTTTGAGAATAGAATTTGCATAGTCCCATAATTCGATGTCTGTTTTATTTGACTCATCAGTTTCAGTTTTGTTTGCATTTAGAAAGTTGAAACTAAAAAGCTGCTCAGTTGCCTTCGTTGGTAAATATTTTTCACGTGCAGAATATGCTTCAATTTCAGTTTTTCTATCTTCAGAAAATCCTTCTAGAAGCATTTTCTGATTATCACCTGAAGGTTTGAAATCAGTCGTTTTCGAAAATGACTTTTTTAATAGATTTTCAGTTGCTGTTTTACGCTTAATTGGAAGGACACTCATAGCAGGTTTCCAGGTTCGAATAGGTGTTGAGCTCAAGCTTATAATATCTCCGAAATCTTCGAAAGACTGATAACTAATTGTAGCCTTCTTTGTAAAATCCTCAAGATTGGAAGACTCTGAATTCTGAAACGTTTCAAGTGATTTGTTAACAACAATTTGAATTGATTTATGACAGTTGAAAGATGTATTACATTGGTACTTTATCTGTTGTTGTACTTCGAATACTGACAGGTCTTCAAACACCAGAGGAGGACAAAATATTGTTATTGAACTAGAGGACTGTTGAAGTTCACATGGAATAGAAAATTCCTGAAAAGGAGTGGAATGCTTTTCCTCATTTTGTACTGCAAAATACCAAAATGTATCTCTTGCCCCAGTTTCCGAATGGCATTTATTTTGTAAAAAACAATCGAATAAGTCAACTGGTTGTGTTTGTCGTGAAATAGCCACAAAACAGAGAGGTTTACTCACTTCCAGAAAATTTTCGTGGAATATCCATGAATAAAAGCAACTCGTAACAAAAAATTCATTTTCAAGTAAATTATTCACTGTTTCGAAAACCACATTTGAAAAACATATCTGGTAGAAAATATCACAGTGGAGTTCGAAAGCCGGACAATGTACAGCCAGAGATTTTTCACTTGCGAAATTAGGTGCTTCACAAAACAGTTCAGTGCAAGTGCTGCAGAAGCAGCTAAGTAGTGGAGAACAGATGTTATTTACATCAATGATGCGAGCATCTGGTGATATATCAATTAAATCATCTTTCTCGTATTCGAGAATATCATTTTCTGAATCGCGTAGTGATTCGGATTCAGTTTCGCTTGCAAATTCTTCTTGTTTTCTGCTTTCAAATTTCATTTTCGGAGGTTCACCGTCGCTCAATTGTATTAAGTTCAAATCTTCTTGGTGTTGGTTACTTGGGAACTCCGAAGATGCCTTATCAATGCTTTCATCTAAACAGGATTTCTGAAATTGAGATTCCTGACTCGGTTCGCTTGTTCCGTAAATATTAGTTGCTCTCACTCGAAATACGTAGCCTTCAACTTCTTCGGGATCACAAAGATTCAAGGATGCCTTATGAGTAGTTCCACATCTTGACCATATTTCCTCTCCAGGCTGCAAAATGAAATTCATAATCAGATATTTTAGTATTAAATATGGTATAGTATAACGGTGCAAATAAGTATTACAAAAGAACAGATACAAAGAACACAATTAAAGATTATAAAGTAATAGTAAATTAAAACTGTTCTTAATGGCTTAGAGTTCCAAATAAGAAATGATTATTTTAAAATACAATGGGAAAAATTCATACAAATTGGTTTTTAAAAAGTTCTTTAAAATTTGTTGAAGTTGCAAAATAGATTGCTATAAACGTTTCGGAATTTCGAATACAATTAGAATACTATTTGAGTTGTCACTATATATTTCCAAACTTTCACGCAGCAAAAATGAAGGATCTGCTTCCACATTTAAGGCACACTTTATTATCAAAACTATATTCTTGCATGAAATCGAGACGGCATAGTGCTATTTCTGATCATCAAACCTTCAGGAAATCGTAGAACTTCAAATGATGAAGTAAAACGGATACTTATTTATTAAATTTAATTGCATATCATTATTTACAACAGAGAATGTTTTGTTTGATCAAATAAAAATAATCAAATACATACTAAAAATGTTATCAAATAAATATGAATAAATTTCTGAAGCAATTAAAATTTGTGTTCCAACAACAAGAAGCAAACACTGAAAAAATTGCATTATGAAATAATTGACCTACCATTTTTTTCTCCACGATGTAGTTGAAAATTTCACTGCCACCGTCGTACAAGGGCGGATTCCACTCTAAGAAAATTTCATCGTCTTCTACAATTTTAAATTTAAGATTTCCTTTCGGAGGATCTGGTGGACCTATAACCATGGATATCAAGAGCAAAATTCAAAAATCATTTTGGTAGAATGGTATATTTTTAAAAAAATTCACTTATTTTTTTTACACTTCAAGCATATTTGATCATGACAACTCGTTTTAATACTAGAAATAAATTCATCCAATCGAACTTTTTCATTAATTATTAAAAATAATTTTAGAATGTGAAAATTGACGAAGAAAAGTCAAAGGACAAGTAAATTATTTTTCACTTTTTGTTCAAAACTTTAAAAAATTGTGAAATTCGCATTAAATATTCTAAAAATTCAAATAATACAAATATTTATCTGCTTAGAGTATTTTCTTCAGTTGTAAGATTTTGCATTTTTATCACAAGGCACTTGACTGAATAATCAGTTTTAGTTTCTTCTCGCTTAAGATTTTGACTCATTTTTAATGTTTTTGAAGTTTATTCTATAATTCGGAAACTTATATTTAATTACTAAATTTAGTGCTGTACACTTCAAAGTAGACAGTACAAATGCAGATTTTAAAACGTTTTACTCTGGGAATATTATATCCTTAATTACTGTAACTGAAAACATTTTTCTCGATTTGACCAACAAAAATATTACCACTCTAAATTATTGCTTTATTTACTGTCGCTGCGATCTTATTTAGTTGACCCATAGACTGACTAATTCTACAATATCTAGAAGATTAAATTCCATGGCAAATAAAAGACAGAAATAACATTCTATGGATGACATAAAGGAAAACATGTACATGTTTGTTTTATTCATGAAGAAACCCATTACTCGGGCAGTAACGAATTTTGGCAACATGAGGCCACAGGCGTAAAGTTGCTTTTAGGTCCCTCCCCTACCCCAAATCATGAATTTCCCGTCGGCTTAGGACGGAAAAATTTACCACACTTTACGCTCGAAAAAATTAATACACTTTACGTCGAATAGATTTTGTGCCGCCCCCAGAGTCTCGAGGCATGAGGCAAGATCCTCTAGCGCCTGTGCGAAAAACCGCCACTGTACTCGATCAATCTAACTAGAAAAAGCCAATTATTCTGCTAAAGTCCATATTAAACTAAAGCAGCATTTCAGATATTCGGTAGTATTCATCATTTAGATTATCGGTTAATATTTTGTCAACCAATATTGATTAAGAATTAATGAACGTGGCTAAATTTGAACCAGTAGTGTATGCTTGCAAAGTATAAGTGAATGACTGTTCCCTACACAATTCGAATAAAGTAATAAGACTTATCATTGAATAAATCTTGTAAGAAGTCATTGAATAAATCTTTCACTTCCTATGGCATATTTTCTTGCTGCAAATTTGAAAATAAAACCAGAGGCTTTAAGCCTGCCGTCAGAAGATAAGAAACGAAAATGCCTCTACCTGTGATGATGACTCTCACATCGATAGAGTCTTCTCCCATAACGTTGCTTGCAACGAATCTGTAGACACCAGAATCCTCAGCTGTTAGGTTCTGGATGCGAATTTCCATTGAGTCGGAGAGCTGGGTTACTGATATTCTGTCATTTAAGGATGGGTCTTTGCCATTGAAGAACCACTTGGTGATGGGCGGGGGCTTTCCAGAAAAAGTTACTCTGAGTCGCAAGGCATCACCACAATCGAATGTTAGATCTTCTTTGTACGAAGAAGGGTACCCAAGTTGAGGCATGCCTAAAAGAAATCAGAGTAAATTAGTTTTTTCAGTCTTCTGGATTATTTCTTTCGATATTTTTTTATGAAATTTATTTTTCAATGCCGCAGAATTTTCCAACGAAATAAAATGAATCGTAAAGGAATTGTCATGTTAGTTACGGTTTTCAATATTGATCGGGTTATCGTCATTACTATTATTAGCTGTTAATGTTGGTAAAACGAATTTGGAATCATAAACAAACATTCAACTTCAAAAATATTCAATCATTTCTATCAATTTTGCGAGCTACTTCTGCCTGCAATGAAATATTTACAGATTTATTATAAGAGAGAAAAGAAATTTTTGATAAATTATGTATACTGGACAAATTAATTCAGACATGGTCTGAGCTTTATTGGAATGAACACTAGGATGAGTATCGAGGGAAGTGTATACTTCAAAAGTATTGGAAATTTCTTTACCATTAAATTAATATGGTTTTTTCTTTACCTTAATCTTAAATTTAAAACCTAAGTTTATTAATTGCACATTAACGAAACAAAAAGAATTCACTTAAAAACAATATAAAACATTTTTAAAAGTAGATGCCAGTCTCGCTAATTAAAGAAAATTTTCATATGATCCTGATTCGAAAGAAATTATTTGAAACAAAATAACTGTTTCAAGTAGCTTATAAAAACTGACAGAAACACTCATTGCCGAATTTTACAATTTGTTGTACAACGTTTTACGATCCAAATATTCTATTAAGCGACTCATTTTGGGGTATGATACAAGTTGCAGCTTGAGTATGGCTAAGCTATAGTTTAAGCTCGAAATAACGTATTACCTAATTTACTTCTTAGGGATGGTATATCAATTTCCGTAACTATAAACCATATTTTTAGAGACAAGTACCAAGTAGACTCTTTTTCAGTACTAAAGGCTTTCTGTTTTGTGGAATCGTGCTGTTGCTCATGCGAATTGATAGAAAGCCTTATGCTGGTCATTAGCGAATAACTTTACGCATAACGCGTTAATTTTCGCTGTTACTTTGCAAAGTATATTTCAAGATTATTAAACAGATGCTACAAAAATTAATGAATATATTTCCCAAAAATATCACATTAAGTAAATAATAATAAAAACATATTTTACTTAATATTCTGATTGCAGCTTCTGAGGTTGTCCTTCCGAATGCATTGTGTAATGAACATTGCACTGAGCAATCATCGTCATCGGAATCCACTTCGTTCAAGGTCATCTCAGATTTCCCACTGTCATCACTTGTAATGACAGAACCGAGTCCTTCACGAATTCGGATATCATCTTTAGTCCTTAAAAATAGAATATGGACATAATAAGTATGGAAACCCTAATGTTTAAAAAAATCGTCTAGATATTGATTTTAATTTTGTATGTCATGTTGCTGCAGTACATGAATTCAAGCAATTAAGCCATATTAATTAATTTTCTAATACGGATAACCAGTGACTCAAAATCATTGTAATTACCCAAAAGCTCTAGAGGATTAGATAATCCTTCATCCATTAAAATTTATCATTCTTTCTGGAATTTAGGAAATTATTATATTTACCAATTCACTTGGATCGGTCGCGTTCCTGTATATTCACATTTAAAGAATGCTGGTTCATTCGCTCTGACAAAACAGTCTTTTAGAGGAAGTATCACAAATGGTGCTTCACCTGAAATAAACAACATACACACAGTTAAAAAAGAGCCATCGCTGAAAATATTAATATCCTCATCATTTTATGCCATTCCATCCATTTCGTTAAAATAAACCCACCTTCGTCACGTCTCCACTTGATTGGATCTGAAGCTTCACTTGGTAAACTGAAGCCGTGCACATTCTCACTACTCAGACGGAAAAGGTATTCTCTGTCCAGGCTAAGGCCTGTCACCAGGTAGGATGTCGCGATCACCATTTCACGATTGCACTGAAACCACAAATCGCTCTTCGGTTCGTATCTTTCAACGAGAAAGTTTAAATTTCCACCGTCCTCCGGAACTGTCCATTGCAAAAGGACACTGTCCTCGCCCAGTATCTCAGCGGAAGGCTTGGACGGTTTGGGTGGTTTCTCTGAAAGTAATCGAAACAGAAGCGTCCAGTTGAAAAATGAACATTCATTGCTTTTAGAAAAGACCAATGATCGGACTTTTACTGCTTCAATGTTCAAAGCGTTAATAAGCTAAAAATTAGAAAGATAGGATAAATATTTTCGTTTTTCTTATTATCTTTTTGGAAACCTCTCATCTTTAGAAATAATGCGCACGAAGATATTTAAGTTTCATAATAAACTTCTGATAATGAGAAAAAGAGTGTACCCTGAAATTCTGACATGTGGTATGTAACATTTCCGATTTGATTTTTTCCTTGATATTAATTATTTTGTGTTTCAGTTGAGCTTAAATGTAAAAAAAGTTCAAATATCTCATAAAAAATTACCGTCTGAATTTAATGAATTTCAAAATGTTCTGTTAAATGTGTTAATCATCATAAAACAGCAAAACTTCCTACATATGTACGCTAAAAGTCTATACAATATCTTACATTGAAAATGCGTTTAAAGTAAGACATACGCCGTTAGAAATTACTCCATACTTTTCTTTTTTAATTTAGTGACCGAAATGCCAATTAAAAAACTGTAAGTCTATTGATTCTAGTTTTTTCAGTCTGTAAGTATAAATTCTGTGAGCGAATCTCAATAAATCATTTATTACGAGCTCAAGTTTGCTGCTTTCCGACAAGAAAGATGTTACCTTTTCTTCTTCATTAGGTGAACATTTCTTCTTTTTTGTTGACGTTTTCCAGTTCAGTAATTCTTTGAAAGAATATGGTATTAGAAAACGTGTTTAGAAAAGAATGACCTTAGGTTGCAACATTCTCCCTTCTCCAATTCTTACTGCTTAATTTATACAATTTGTAGCAGGAAAAATGACTTAAGATATGATAGAATATGGTAGACAACTTAAGATGCGATAGAATAAGGTAAAG
This sequence comes from Araneus ventricosus, assembly GCA_013235015.1. Classification (NCBI taxonomy): domain Eukaryota; kingdom Metazoa; phylum Arthropoda; class Arachnida; order Araneae; family Araneidae; genus Araneus; species Araneus ventricosus. Next base: position 23,401 of record BGPR01001050.1, on the reverse strand, counting down.
TAACAATTTTCGTAAAGCGTGTTGCATGATGGGATGTGAATGTGGAAGAACAGTAATCGCAAACATGCTTTAATTATGGATATTTATAAAAGATAATGTTTGGTATTTACCAGAGATGTTCGAGTGAATAATATCAGCTTACATACAGGCATCATAATGGTGATGAAATAATTTGAACACACTTTGGAAGATGCCGCGACATGCCAGATATTTCTGCAGAAACCTCGCCAATTTTTGCGACAAGGTTTTCCAAGAAAATCAATGGCTGTCTCATAAACGAGGTTTTTCAAATGTCCGAAAAGAAAAGAAAGACGAGGTATGAGAAACAGGAAGATATGGGGGGCGAAATGACGAGTCCAAAGAACTCAAGTTATCAATTTGGAAACTGAGTACTTTGATAGTTTCCACACTCTTGCGGCAACACACTTGGCTACCGACAGCGTACTATATAGCGCAAATTGTTACTTTCCCCTTGTTCGGTTATCTCTTAAGATCTTGACCATCTTTTCTGTTGCACCCTATATAATATTGTATTTGAAGGTAATTTTTTCCTGTTTAATTACCATGAAATTTTGCAAAGATCAATTATATTTGTTAGTTCTGTGTCACCAAGTATTATCTTTTAGCCCTTTAGACTAATTGATTTCTGGTGTTGCTAAATTTTCTTTCTGTATAGGAACGTTGGAATCAATATTTAAAGACTTTTTCTTGAAATGTTAGAGCTTAGCTTGTTTTGTAAATTAAAAGTAAAACAAATTTAAATAGTTTCTTTTTCACGCGAAAAAGCAATTTATGTTTATTGGCAATAAAACAAAATAGTTGTATACCGAAGAAAAAATACTACTAAGTCAAGAGTTAGTAGAATAAATCATTAAATCTATAATTTTCATAGAATTGCACAGCTATTTTTACTTACTGCTTTTTGCTTTGATTCGTACCAGACTTTTGTTAAGGAGACCTTCACTTCTCCCAGCTTCGTTTTGAGCGTAAACTCGAAACTGGTAAATGTGACCTGTTTCTAAATCCTGAACAAGACATTCTGTTTTGGTTCCTTCTGACCACGCATACGTCTTGCGCACCTGAATACAACAGAATATATTATTTTTTCTAATTAGTTTCATTTATGATTTGTAAAAGACAGACTATAAAGAAAGAAAAACCAACTTACGTCCATGTGTAGAACATCTTTCGCTTCAATGACATACCCTAGGATGGGTCCTCCATTGTCTTCCAGAGGTGGTTTCCACGATAAATGAACAGAATTGGCTTCTATGTTGCTGATAACTAACGGTCCTTCTGGTCGACTGGGCTCCGATATCATACCTAGAGAAACAAAATGGGTTTTATCATATAAAATTAGGAACAGTTTTTTTTCTTCGTATACTCGTTATTGATCCTCAGATGCTCTTTAGATCAACTGAACCTCCTCTATTCTCACTTATGTTTTGCTTGAATTTGGAATATTAAGAAATACTAATATCATAAAAATATAAAAGAGAGAGAGAGAAGATAAGATAGAATAGATAGAATTTTCAAGAAAAAATATTGTGAGGTGATGCACTTTTCTTTCATAAAAATGACATTTTGAACGAAAAAATCCTTTGTTTTCAGTATTGAATTTTGGCAACGTTCTTAGTTACACTTAAAAAAAACCCAAATGAACTATTCAATTTTGCTTTAATGATAAAAAAAATATGCAAAAATCACATCATGTATTGGTACAGACCCATCTATTGTCAGAAATTTTAAATTTCATTTTCTTCTTTTTTTTTTCGGTTTTCATAGAGCATATTATTTGTTCAACATTATAGTGAAATTTTGCTTCTTTTGGAGCCATAGAACCGGCTTTAAAGCCTTCTGAATAGGCGAACTTTAATTGCGACAACTCTGTATATAATGCTTTCGTTGAATGTGTGTAAACACTCTTAGGCAAAGATAAGTGCTTAGCTTCCACTTTCAGTCCTAGATTAGGTCCTGGATATTATCAAAACTGGTACTAACCAGGACCTAAATGAAGGTGGACGGTGCCGTCAGTTCCCGAATACCATATGACTTAAAAAAAAAGAGAAAATCTAAAAATCTTTTGAAAAATTCTTTGGCACTTTTTTTTGTTATAAATGAATGTTACTTAAAAATGGGACATTCGAATCAGTGTTGCAGTTTCTAGTTTAAAAGTTTTAAATATTTATTAGTAGAAATTTTCTTTTAAGAACAAGCCCAGCAAATAGTGAAATTGAAAGTTTTAGAAAAATTCAGATCATTTTGACGCTTTCAGAGCCCTAAATTCATCAAGAACTAATATCTGTAAGAAAAACGATTGCACACTCTTTTGGATGAAATTACTGAAGAGTTGAAAAATGAAAGAGTAGTACATGTGCATTGCATTTCTATACGAAGGAATGAACAATTGCTTAACACAAAACATATAGGCTCAGGGTTTACCTTCCAAATTATAACAATCTATCAAAGCAGTATATAGACGCTTAAAACAAGTAAAGGATATTGTATGTTTTTTTCTAAGAAATAACCGGATAATAGAATTTGTCGAAAATGAAAGAATGTCGGAAAAAAAATGCAAGATTTCCACATTTTCAACTGCCGTAATATGCAAATTTTATCTGTTACGCTAAAAAATCAAATTTGAATATCTGATTATTTGAAAAAAAGTGGGAAGAACTAACCAGCATACACTGCATGCTTTGTATCGATAAGTGCTATTATGTCCGAAAGAAGTTATTAAGCCGAATCAGAAGCCCGAAGAGTTATGAACCGCTTAGAAAGAGGTCAAATGCAATCTGTAGTGTCAGAAATCGCAGAAATATCATAAATTGCGATTTACAGGATAAAGGCTAGTTCTTTGGAGACTGAAAATGTATGCAGAAGATCGAAGTCGTAGACTGGCAACAACGCAAAATGAGTATAGGTATTGATAAGTACTGACCGCCAGGAGACACCGAAATATGAGTGGCACTCTGCTCCAACAACACATTCGCTCGTTTGCTGGTACAAAAGTTGCAACTCACATAATTCCAAACTTGCTTTAATCTGTAGGTTTCTATGCTCTCAGACCTCTGGGATGCATTTCGTTAAGAGCAAAAATTATGCTGCTTTCAAAACGTAGGCAGAAGAGCATATGAATTGGATGAGAAATAACAGATGTAATGTTCGCTTCTCCGACAACTCCCGTTTTGCAGTTCATTTTGATAATAGGCGTAATATCATCTGAAGGAAAGTTGAGAAGCGAAATAACATTGCATTCGAGCAAGAATGTGGCAAATTTGGAGGATGTGAAATGATGGTCTGGATAGAGTTTTTTATTACCGGTACACCAACCTTCATATCATTAGAAATCGATCTCTGATGGCTCAGCGACATGAGGATGAGATTTTTAATCAATTAGCAGTTTCTTACGCTGCAGCAATCTGAGATGAATCCCTTTTAATGCACCATAACTGCAGGGCACGTCGAGATCGGTCAGTGGATAACTTTCTTGACAATTAAGGAATCATTGATAAAATTTCGCCCTCATGTTCTCCGGACATGAATCGAATAAAACATGTTCTGGACATGTTAAGTTGAACGAGCTTCTGGTCACTTATTATCCCCACAAATAGTTCAAGAGAGAAAAATCAGGAAAAACAAATGACAAATCAAAGAATTGTGTTCGATTATGCACTGGGAGAACTCTGACAAACCGCCCAATGAATCCTACAACACTTCTTCAGTTGTAAGTTGCCCTGAAGCAAGAGTGGCAGAGGATCCCACACGAACTGCTGAACCACCTGATCCTGTTCGTGTCCCATCGCTGTCAGTGTTTTAAAGCAGACTTGGGTGACCACAAACCTTTCAAAACTATCAATTGTGCGGCACTCTTGTTCAGTTTCATAATGCATGCATGCTTCTGTCCATCCCTGCCAATATTCACTTGTTATTCAATCACGATAATTGAATTTGCATTTCATTTGCAAAATCGAATAACTTTCTGTGACTTGTCATTTGTTTTTCCAAAGTTGTTGTTTAATCACAGAAATAAATAATCGAATGATTCTTTTTTTAAACGCCTCATATTTATTTTGAAATATCCACTAACTTTTGTGGACAGCGTTGTGCATGCAAAAGGCGTGTAGTTTTTGATTTCTAACATCACAGCCAAATCATTAATAATCTTCCACATCAAACGTAGAGCATCGCTTTTACCATTGTATTATTAGCTATGATTGTTCTAGAATCGGATAGATTGCTAGTTTATCCTGTGAGTCGTATCATTATCAACTACACTTCCTCAGAAAATTTTAATGCCTAATAAATTCTTATTCGCACTTCAGACTGGAAAAAAGTTTGTCTTCAGATCAATAAATTTTATTGTGAGTAATCACACGCAGCATCTATGGGATAGATTTGATTTATTGGTTAGATCAACGTCCTGTCTGGAAGCTTCATTAGGGCTAGTCGGTGACTAACTTCGAAATTTCGGACAGTGGTTAGATGACGAAGACGACATCTGCAATGGTATTCACAGCTCCAACGGCTTATTTACAGGCTTGCGCTCTTTTGGATAGGCTGGTTCAGTGTGGGTTTGCATAGATGGTACTGACCTTCAAACTTGAACATAACATTAGCGAGAAGACATTTGACCCTGGCGTATTAAACGTGCATAAGTTTAGAGTAACTGTGGATCTTTAGTGGGATCCGATTCGAATTCGCGACTCTTCCACCAGCCCGCCTTGAGGGAAAAGATGCACGCATTTCCTAGTCACTTTCCTTCATTACTTTCAACTGACTTTCCCTGTCGCAAAAATTCTGCTAATACCACATGAATGTATTATGTTACCCTTTGCAGTTCTTCAAATTGTAGCGTCACTATAAATACGCACTGTTTGCAAAAGGAAATCTTCGTTCTATGAATAAACAGGGCGGAAACACTAATTCGCTTCAAATTCATACATTACGAATTAAAACATTAATTCGAATGCAATGAGTTAGGGTCAGGCGGGGTACTGTGTACAGAAAAAGTTAAACCAAAACTTTCGTAAGTTTCCTCTACACCAGATATATTCAAGGTAAGTTTCTAGCTTAAAGATTTCTTTCATCTGTAAGATGTGACGATTACGAGGATGCTCCAATTTTTGTTTTCGTATTTTCGCTTGCGAATTGTCTTGTTAGTGTTCTCGATTAAACCCTGGCAATTTGCATCGTGATATAATTGGGAACAAGCTTTTAATGCAACAAATCGTATGTATTTTATGTATTTGGAATAATAGGAAATAATTCTACGCGTTCCTTACCGTAAATAACGACATTAGAAAGATATATTTTTTACAGCCATAAAAATGTCATTTTGTTTTTAGCCATATAAGCCTTTATACTTTTCATTTACATTTTCATTGTATTTAATAAATACATTTCTTCGGTTATTTTTATACGAATTTTGGTTCTCAGAGCATCCTATAGATAAGTGATGTGCAAACCGTGGGTCTCAACTCCTCAGGGGGTCGCGAGAAAATTTTTGTGGGTGGCTAAATTCAAAGAAATTTATTTGACAATAAAAAATATAAGGCTTTTCTTTTAAAAAAATGGTCGCAACCGCTGGTACCGCTAAATTTTGCACCAAGTCAGGGGATCGGAAATGAAAATAGTTTGCGCACCACTGACATACCAGATGGCAGTGCATATAATTCCTCTACTTCTAATTACGCAATACCTTGATTTATCCCACACTGATCCTAACGCTACTTGCACACACACCGATTTGTGTCGGTCGACATAAATTCGGTCGACTTTTGTAGGCGATGCGTTTCTTGCACACACACTGATTCGTGTTGTTCGACATTATACATATGGTTAGATGGAAATGAATTTTGGAAGTTTCTAGAATAACTTAGGTTATCGCTGTATTAAAAAAATAATAAAAGAGAAAAATAATAAAAAAAATCCACTAATGCCGTGAAAAATAAAGAATTTCATACAGAAAATATTCGAAATTAATGTATGGAAATTGCAACTAAACAGAAATAAACATTAAATATTAAATACGTGAAAACAATGAAAAAAACATTTCTTAACGTATTGTTTACTTTACCATTTTCAGCAATTAAATTTTATTGAAATGTTTCTAATTCCATTTCCGATTATCGTTCTAGTAAAATAAAAAGAGTTTTGAGATTACATTAAGAAATAAAAGTGAACGAAAAAATTGTGATTTTCGGCGGAAAATGGGTTTTCAACGTAAGCGGATACTTTAAGAATTGACTTGGCAATACAACTGTAACAGCTCGAGAATATTCGTGCATTGAATTATCGCATTTTTAGACTTAAAACTAAAATTTAATAATTAATTAGCGTTATAATTTTACTCAAAAATTGCGTAGAATCTATAAACATCTCAAGTATTATATGCTTTCTGAGATGAATGAAAACGACAGCCCCTTTTCAAAACAGAAGGGATCATCTTATTAGATAGCAAAGAAAATTATTCAGTTACAAGGTTAAAAATCCTTGGCGACAATAATCTAATACTGTGGAAAGTAATCACTTCAACATTCGAAAGAATCTGAATTTTTATTTATTATTTGAATAAATCAAAACTAAAAACAAAAACAATGTAAAAACAGCAAATTTATATTTATTTATAGTGCTGTCGGAGACTGAAATTGTTTCGAGAATTTTTCTTGTTTAATTAGTGAATTATGCTAAATGCAAATTCATTTGAAAAGTAAGTTAAATTTGAAATTATTAACTTCAAAGCATTGCAATTATTGAACAAAGATTTATTAAGCTAATTAAAAATAAATAAATTAGCAAAGGTATGGAAGGTATATGAAACCATTAATATTCTTTTAAAATGAGAAAAACTGACTTGCTGAAATGTAAAAAAACAAACATATGTATATTTTCAGAGACGCCTAGGTGTTTCAGCGCCAGGGCTTTAAATAAGCTTAATCCGTCACTAAGAATAATTAATTTTAACTATCCGTTAAGAAATTTCTCTGTGTATAGGCAATTTCCTCATAATTATACCGATAATATCAATAAGAAATTTAAGAGTAAATTTTTTAAGTTAAGTAAATTGTTTAAGACAACCCTCTCCCCGCCAAAAAAAACTAATTTTATTACTAAAAGATATTTTAGATATTTTTAATATAAGATATATTTTTTCAAAATATTACTATTTTTATGAAAAGAAAGGGAAGGAGTCACGAGAACGTCGACCGACCGAAATCGGTGAGTGTGCAAGGGGCAATATAACTTCATATGCCACTAGAAACGCCGACAAGAAATCTATCGACAAAATCGGTGAGTGTGCAAGGGGCAGTACTGGGACTTGGTCAAAGACAGTGGCGATCGACGACAGCCGGTCGACATTTTGCCGTTATCGGTAAGTGTGCAAGCTCCCACTCTTCTCTTCATTCCATTAAAGGAATGTGGTCGGCCGAATTTATGTCGGTCGTCACTAATCGGTGTGTGTGCAAGTAGCGTAAGGGTGTAAAGCTTGAGTTTAATTTATCTGTTGTTCTATTTTCAAAATATGTTAGAGCGAGAGCGCCGAGAATAATTTTCCTTTAATTATTATTGTTAGTTTAATGCAATTTGCGTACAAAGTCCTCACTTATTAACGGCGACATTCGTACTGATTAATTATACATAAGCAGATTCACAAATCAAGACTCACTGGATGGCGCGACTTAGCAACAAGAACTCTGTATTCTAGGCCAAACTCTCTGCTGTGAAACGTGCAGTTGAATGGGCATGCCAAATGACAAATCCAATTAAAGTATGGAATGATAGTGAGTCAGGTTTCCACGCCCTTAAATCATATAAGACCTCTAAACCAACAGCCCAATAACACAACTTTTGCTAAAAAGACATGAAAATATTAATCTCGCATGAATAAAGGCACACATTGGGCATCAAGAGAATGAAACTGCTGACAGATTAGCCAAACAGGCTACCGCAGATGGTCTCCGAATCCAATATCCGGCCCCACGCAGGAACTTCAAGAGAGAACTAATGCAACTTTTCATCAATAAATGGCAAAGGGAATGGTATTGCGGTCAAACAGAAAGAAAAACCCATATCCTCTTTCCAAAAGTTCCCACATCAACAAAATGGCAAAGGTATGAGATCATGTGGGCTACCTTCTATAACTTACCCCAAGCAGTTTAACCTGATTACCACATACGTGTGCGGGTGTGGCTCTCTCCCCCTCCCCTTCGTTTCATTTGAGGAAACCAGCATCAGAACTTGAAACTACCTGGTGGAAGAGAGTTTTTACTAACAAACTCTCTAGGACAAAAATCCGAATGTTTATGAGATTTATTTGCGGAAATGCTCAACATCTGACTTGACTCTCTCCAACTCAATGGACACTTTCACCAAAAGTGAATCCTAAAAGACAATCCAATTACTTCCCTAGAGACTCAGTGGCTGTTTCTTCTACAAAGGACTCTTATATATATATAAATTAGACTTATTCTCGGACAATTCGCAGAATGTTTCTTTTTCGCTTTGTTTCTCAACTTAAATAAATATTTTGTCTTTAGTAATTGTTTTATATCAATGTTTAGCTTCTTTCGATTCTAATATTGTTCATGTTTAGTTTTTAGGAACATTTTTTAAAATTTTCCTTTAACTTTATTTTACTTATTATCAATTTAGTACCTGTTTTTAATTTGAGCTCGTTTTGTAACTAAGAAGAGCCTTTAGACACTGTACATTTTTATGCAAAGTCCCAATGCGGCCACGTTCTGCCTTATGCTGAAGGCTTCTTTTTCTAATGCTTTAGCACGACTTGCTTTTCCTCCCATGCGAGTCCATCTCCATTGATTGTGAATCATGAAGATTCTAGGTGCAGGGGCATGCAGTAGTGTTAACCCTTTGCACTTGAGAGGTGACTCTCACTCACCACATGATTCGAAGCCGCAACTTGAGAAATGACTCTCGCTCACCACTCGGTTTGACACAGGAAGTCGATGCACGGAACTGGCTATTTATGCTTAATTTCTTTTAAGTGTGTCCTTAAGCTCTTTAGGTACAATCTTGTGAAGTGCAGAGTGTCATCCCTTCAAATAGAGATAAGATTTTCTTATCTCAAATCGGTCCGCGATCGCGGACCGGAGCGCGTCTTCAGCGTTAGCCCTCACCCTGTGTCTTTTTTTACATGGCAGGGGTTTGAACAGCTTTTACATTGTTTCTCATCTATCTAGGAGTGGCTTTTGTGTGTTGCGCTGGAGGTATCAGATTTTAGTCGGGTCTGAAGAGATCCAGGCTTAGCTCTTCTGAGATCGGTTCGAACTTGAAAGTCGTGGCAAAAGGATTAATATTTAAGAAATTATCTTCTTAGACATGTAAAGATAGATATAATGTTAAAATATAAAAGTTTTATACATTAATTTGTATGTGTAATCGCTTTAAGTTAGAGGTAAGAAATTAACCAAGAACACCGAGTCGCTGGTCTCGAGTTGGCAAGGGGTTAAAGTGAGGATAAGTAGACATATATTATGGAAAGTAAATAAGTTTTTGAAACAATTGCAGGGAATTCTGTAGCACTGCGGTTCCAATGAATAAGACACCATTGCAATTTTTCTTTAGAGTTAAAGGGAATAAATTTTTATTAAAAAATTCGGACAATGATGAACATAAGTGGCTTCTAATGCAATAACAAACTTTGTCAAAATTTTTGTTTCATTAATTGTCGTAAATATCATTTTAAAAATAATTATCAAAGGACTAAAAATCAAATTTTTAGTTATTTGGAGTTATAACGTAAACGAGTTTTCTTTTTTAAATTTACTACATAAATCGTCTTTAAAGTTACAACATATCTGTACATTTACTTGGAATTTACTTATAATACAACTTTTTTTTATTGTTTTTAACAAATACATCTCATATTCAATTTTTCTTGTTGAACTTGCAAATTCATCTAAAATATTCCTTGGTGTCAATTATTTGAACAATTCACATTTTTGTTTTACATTAATTGTCATTCTCAATAAATGACGAAAATGACTAGTCATACCGAATTTAGTTAATTTTTGTGTAAAGGAATTCACGAATATATTGCAGATGAAGTAAAATCAATGCACTGAATGTAATAAAAATAAAGAAATAATGAACAAATATTAAGAAATCATTCTGTGTAAGGGATCAACTAATTTATTGCACATAGACATAAACATTTAACAGCAACATTAACACAACCATATATCACATTTCTGTAGGATCTAAAGACATTCCACAAACAAATATAAATCATCCAGAAACATCCTAGTGGATGCATAGGAACATAAAACAAAAACTTCGTTTAAGTACAGTGTGTACACAGAAGACATACTTCACTTGTGAATAGTAGAGTTCGTTCATAGGTACGCTATCAATGGTACCTAAAAGCTTATAAAGTCCTGACTTTGGTAAAAATAATCAAAGCTTCAAAAAGCTTATAATAAAAATATTTTACACTTTATATATTTGTACAAACTCGGGCCACTACCAGAGCTACCCAAGCATAAAAAAATTGAGCAAATTCAAAATCTGGGATGCATTTTTTTATTTAGTGCAGAAAGCAGTGTGTCGGAGTTACATACAACTCAAAATGTATTGTACGAAATATTCAAAATAGCTACAATTAAATATTGTAAACAATAATGTACGCGAATATTTTATTTTGGAAAAATCACATGAGTGATTAAGGATTGATATGTAGTTTCTTTGGTATAAATCTTCTGGTAAAGAAAATTTGGCAGAAAAAATATATTTCCCAGCCCTGTGAAATACTTGTTTATTTATGATCAAATATGCGTTAAAAGCAACCATACTTCATCAGTAGTAAATTATTGCCTAACTATTTGAAACATCTCTCCTTTCCATAGAAGATTTTGCAAATGCTCTGCTGGACGTTAAGTCATCCCAGATTTCGAAGTTGCCCACTGTATCACACGAGTGTTTATTTGGATAGAGTCTCTGCTAAGTGCCATATGCGGAAGAAGTATTCGTTCCTGCCGGCCAGTATGTGTTTGGTGTAACTGCGTAGCAGAGGTTCGACGTTAGCTTCGCGGATCCAAGAGGATGAGGTGGTGCTGAAGCTGACAGAGATGGTCTTGTCGTCCACCTCGATGTCGGATTCTTTGAATCCTGTTGGAGAGACAAGGACTGTTACCATGGGCTCGCTAGCAAACAAATGCGAACAGATCCAGGCCCGCCACATAAGCAAAAGATCGCGGCTTCGAGCCATTTGGTAGAAGACTTATCTAATCATTGAGAAGTGGCACACAACAAGAAAGAGTTCATACGAAAAAGTAATCTTCTTGGTAGAGTGCTTGAATGTGGCGGGCCTGAACACACCACTAAAATCTGCATTATTAAGGCAAAATTATTGATGGAAATCGCAAACAATCCAGACAAGCGGTCTGGATTGACCATGTTATGGTCATCTGGATTTACTGTCCTGACCACCTGCTAGTTCCCTAGTTTAAAACGGGAAAGAAAAACGTTTCTCAAGTGGCTGCCTGTTCATTGAGTTGGTCGGTGTCGCACGTCATACGTTTGGCTTTTTTGTGCCCGTACGGTCTCCGTCGAAGAGAAAAATTGCACCGTTGAAAGTGAATTCGTCGCTACTTACGCGCATAGTTCAATACCGCGATTATTTTTTGTATTTCTGAATAATCAATAAAATAATTGGCAATAAATGATTTCAATGTGGTTTTTTCGCTCTGATGGTCAAGGAAGATTGTAAAGCTGTTTTCATGGTAAAGTTATAAATCCATTTTAAAAATCAATTTTTACATATCATTAATAATGCTTTTCATTTAGATGTTTATCTTAAATACCTCAAAGCAATAGATTTGAAAAATATATCATCAGAGAGATTTTGTTTTAATTTAAAACTTGGGTGCATTTCAGGGAAAACTGGAGATTAGTGAACGTTATATCACATGTATGACCATCAGTAGGTCAAGCAAAAACTGCTTACTGACAAAAAAATTTTGCATTTTCGAATTCAGGATAGAACATATATTAATTTTCAGCAATAACAAAATGCTTTTTTCGTCAGAAATTCAAAGAAAAAAATCCGGCCAAGAAGGGGTTAAATACGAGAAAAAAATTAAAATAACAATCAACAAAAATGATTTTCCTACAGTAGCAGTGTTAGATGATTGAACATTTTGTATTAACCGTTTTAAATTTAAAAAGAAAACATTATAATTTCTGATATTAGGTACGAATGTGTTTTACAGAAAAAATTAAACATTGAAAAGATGCTGAACTAAAAGCCATATTTTATTTTAGATTGAGAAGTAATTTGAATAAGACAGATATGCATTTTACTATGGTGTCTTTCAGGGAAAAATTTATCGGATAATTACATAAAATATGTGGTTTTTTTTTTAAAAAAAGGCAGTACAGGCCTTTGCTTTAGAGTGTGTGTCTTCTAGTGTTCGTGTACTCACCACAATTATTTAAACAAATCAGCGTTCGTACAAAATTATATTACATACAAATAAGCAGCTTAAAATTCCTGAAACTGATAAGTCCCATACTAAGCAGAAAAAAGTCCAGAAATTGAGATTTCCATCTTAATTTTGCTCAAAATATAAGCAGCATAAAATCAGAAAGCTATTATAAGCAAAAAGGTGAATAAAAAAATATATGAAAGCAAACAAAAATATAAAAAGCAATGAAGCAACATTTAAAGCCTATAGCAAAGCAAGAATTTTTTTTACTGTTTTATGATACATTCACTTAATCAGTTCTGAAATCCAGAAAAATGTAGAACAAATTAGCATTTATTTTAAGTATGTTATAAAACATATTGCATGAATTTCAGTATTAGAAATTCTTTGTAATGCCAAGTATATAATACATGTTTCTAAAAATAATATCATTGTTATTGAACAAAATTTTCTTCGTATTTCTTGTATTAAAATTTTGTTTAGTGAAATATTCATTATTTGACAACTAAAAAAATTTGTTATTGGTTAATTACAAAAAAAAACTATTTCAGAAACCTAACACAGTAATAATTCAAAATGATTTGGTTTTAAATAAAAGACAAAAATGAATAAATGAAAGAAAAAATTTATCCTTTTTATTTCTTTGTCGATGAAAACATAAATAAACAAGATTTCTAAGGGCTAAATATCATTTTCAAAATTAATAATATTGTAATTAGTAAAGTGCATATTATTTTAAAAAATAATAGGCACGATTACGTATGCTGTATATTTATGTACTTGTGATTCAAAATTTTAAGTTTGAATTTTGGAGAAATTGTGTGAAAAGAAGCAACTGAACTCTCAGTTATGGTATATTGCCAAATTAAATAGGATGGAGATTTTTTTAAAAAAAATTAGTATCAGTAATTCATAAGCGTGTAACGCAATTTTAGTTGCATGTAGTTCAAGCTATAGAGGAATATTTTTCCATCCATAATAAACTGTAATTATTGTTTGAAATAGGCGATTATATTCAAAATGTTTAGATGAGCATTGATTTACTATTATATTTTACAACAAAATCATCTTGCTTAATTTTTGTAATTTATTTGTTACAGTAACGAATCTGCACGTTACAGTTATAAATATCCACAAAAACCCGGTTTTTCATTTTATCTGTATTAAATTATCAACAGAGAATTGATCTTTCATAACCCTGTTCCAGATAATTTGGCAATTCACCGCAGTCTTCACGAGAGCTTCTCAATAAGAGATAATAGATAGAGGAAAGATATGCTTACCTGCTGGTCTAATGACGCGTACAGGCTCTTCGGGTTCCAGTGGATCACTGATTCCGACTTCGTTCCGCGCCATTATTCGGACCATGTATTCAGCACCTTCTTGAAGATCCTTGATCTGTATCCTCTGTGTTTCGCCGTCTGTCTGACCAACCTGTTGTAGAAAAAAAGAATGAATAGGAGACACAGTAATAAATTCATTCTTCTGTGGTATAACAAATCTAAGCCCATTTATTTATTTAAAGAAAAGCACACTAAAGAGAAAACTCCATTTACAGAGTTCTATAAACAACAAACTCACAAAGAACAAAAGCCACAACGAGTAAATAAAAAAATGCACTAGAAAATAAAAAGTTGGACACAGAGAATACACAAAATCATAAAAATTTTGAAAACCCATATATAATTAAAAACGAAAACATATAATCAAAAAAAAAAAAAAAAAAAAACGCAAAAATATTTTAAAACACGTATTTATAAAAAAAAAAAAAAACAAATAAAAAAAAAAAAAACATTAAAACGCACTATGATTCTAAAAGACGTATTTTTTTAAAAATTAAAAGACCATTTCCAAAAGGCAAGAGTTAAAAAGTCAAAACACACAAGCACCGAATCCTCTAAAAGCTCATTGAATCGCATTAAGAATTAAACGAAGCGAATAAGATCAAATAAGAGGATACAGAATTCTTATTTTCAGAATGACAGGAATGAATAGGACAAAATATTTAACAATTCAAAGACGATCTAAGTCTTCATTTCATAGAAAAAACTTAAAAATTACAGTACTCATTGTATTCACTACACTGGTTTTAAAAAAAGGATTCAATGCTGAACATGGCACTGAAATTCATGATTCTGTAAAATTTCTACCAAAAGTACGATTACTTCATTAAAAATATTTTTTATCTTTATGCCCTTTTATTATTTGAGGATAATTTTTTATTTTGAAATAATTTTTTGAAAATTTTCAATTAATACAAATACAAAATAGCTAGAAATGAATATCGAAGTTCAGAAATTATATGACATTATATGAACTGACAATTATTTAAGTTTATAACGTAACGTTATATTTACCGCAAGCTATTTTTATTTTAATGATCAATTCGAATTACTAATTGATAAATGTGATCAGCTGAGGCTAAATATCTTTAAAAGTTTTATAAATACTAAATCCGCATTATGCGACAATTTCAAATGTAGGAAATTGAAAAATATTTTCTCATCAATTTTTATTAAATACTTACCAATAATTAGAATAATTTCAAAACAACTGAACTGCCCATAGAAGATCACAATAATTCCTAAATTCAATTGGTTTAACGAATAAATTAAGTTTTTCTAAATTAATTTCCGTTTGCTCAATTAAAAGTTTTTGCAGTATGAATGCAAATCATTTTCGGCATCAAATTGAATAACAGAAGTAAAAGATTCAGAGGTATTAATTTAGGAAGAATTAAAAAGGAGAGAAGATTTGAAAACCACAACTTTCCAAAGGTGTGAGACCTACCATGAATTCTGCTGCAATTCACTGTTATCAGCTTCAGGAAAGGATATTGAAGAATCTGATTTTCTGATTTCTGCTTTTCTTAAAATTCACACTTTTTTGTGTACATGCCCAATAATTTTCATTCTATGGCTCATAACATATGTAAATACAGTGGTGAATCCAGGGGAGGGGCTATCGTGCTGCAGCCCCCAGAGCTAAACCAAAATTCTTGATTTAATTTAAAATCACTACAACTGTTTGATCTTAATTTTCATTTTAAAAGAATAGTAATAAAAATCGTGACAACATTTCTTTCTGACTTGACAGGCTCGAAAATTGTCCTACTTTTCTAGTCATTCCACTTGCACTTGTAGCGTTGGCGCGGTCGAAAACATTTTTTGGTCAGCTATTTCATTGTATTTTTTATTAAATTATCGAAAGTATTGTAGTGTTCTTTATTATTCTTATTGTCAGGAGAGGAAAGCCTGTAAAGTTGAAGTGTTTAGGTTTATATAAGCCATGAGGTTTGATATTCGTCACTACGATACAAAATTTTTATGACCTCAGCCCCCTCCAGACCCGAATCCTGGATTCGCCACTGTGTAAATACAAAAAGATGAAAGGAACAACATGCTAGCAATCTGAAAATTAGAGTGCCATCTTTTATGGTTAAGACTTGGGACTTTATACTTTGACTTTCTGGAATTTTATAACAGAAGGAAAAAGAAAAGAAAATGCTGAAGTACTTTATCGATGTCGGCTGCTTTATTGGTTATTCAATGATCGAATAAGACCTAATGTATCACTCATATTTTGCAGAACAGGTAACTCTCCAAAATAAGAAACCCGTACGTTGTTATAGATGCAATCGAAACCTATCAACCATCCCCTAAAATACGGGACCACTTACCTCCATCCACATGATCCTCCTGACATTCCTCATGGCCACCGTGTATCCCAGGATGGGAGATCCGCCGTCCTTTTCCGGTCTGCCCCAAGCCAGGAGGACAGAGCTGGGGCCGGTGATCACCTTCTCCAAGGGTCCCGTAGGAGGAGATGGACGCACTGGGAGAGAAGAGAAAGTTACAGCTCGCATTGAAAGGAAAATAAATGTTGAGAACGTTTCTTTGCATTCTGAATCGAAGTACAATGGGATGCATCGAATGTTGATTTATTAGATCAACATCCTAAAATAAACTGATACGATTCATTATTTATCATGAATGTTATTTCACGAGGGATGCACTGAAATAATACAGTACAGAACTACTAATCAAATAATACATTCCCGCTGAAGTATTTATTTATACTTGATTAATATCTTTGTGAATAAGTACTTTTGAGGGTTAAGTACTTTATGTATATATTTTTGGGGCAAGAATTCCATGAATTTTAACATTTATTCGCAAAATATATATGAAAATCCAGAACGAGGAAATTCACTTCTGGGATTGTCACAGAAAGTCTACACAAATAAGGAACTAATTATTCTACAAGTTGCATGCATCCACTGCATCGATTATGCCAAACATAAGTTTTTATATGACAAGCATTTGCACTTTATTAATTTAAATGAGTATATTAGAATTACTTATATTACAATTCAAAATATTAAATTTTTTCACTTCGCACCTATTGTATATCTGTTAATAATATTTGATTATATCTGATGATATCATTTTATTCCAGAGAATAAAATAAGTTAAGTGATCACAAAAATATGCAACGATCCACATGCTTACCTGCGGTGGAAGTAAGCTTGATGGGCTTGTCCGTCTCCAGGGGCGGACTGAGGCCGGCCGGATTCTCGGCAAACACCCTGAAGTGGTATTCTTTGGTGTGCGTCAGGTTGTGGACGGTGTAGCTTCGGATGTGCGGCTGGAGCGTCTCGAGACGGTTCCAGGCCTTCTTGTTGGACTCCCTCTTCTCGACGATGTAGGCGGTGAGCTCTGCGCCCCCGTTGTCTGCAGGAGGTTTCCAGCTCAGCGTCAGCGTCTTGTTGGTCATGTTCGACACGATCAATGGACCCACGGGTGAGGACGGGGGAGCTGTTAAAAAAGAATTTACAATGAAATTTTTGTGTGCACATATTCTAAGAACAGGTCAGTACAATTTGCATTTTCGATTCTATCCAGCATTAGCCATTACATTACATTACACTACGACACACCCTTGTCTCCAGAGATAAAAATCTCCGGTGTGCAGTTTGGATGGGTGTGCGTAGAAACTTTATTGAGCAAAAAATACATAGGATAATAATAATACATAAAATAAAAATATATGAAAACAAATCAAATATATAACATAATAAACCCAAGTGAATATACAAAGAGACATACTAAATACCAAATACTATAAAATAACGATACACCTTTCAAAGGAAGAAAAAAAAGATAAATAACGTTACAAACAAATTGATTAGGAGTGCCTTGTCACTTAGGGGATAGCGACCTCAATATGAGTCACTGTCTGAAAAATTACTGTCAATTCCAGCATTGGCCGGAAGAATGCATATAAAACAAAGAAAAAAAATGAGTTTTGGGCTACATTTAAAACAAAACAGACGAACAGAAAACAGACTGAGATTAGACTGTCATGTTTAAAAACAAGAATAAAGCTGCTTCAGTCTGCGGCATTTGCTTAAAGGGGTAAAAATTGCCAAGATCTTATCATATAAGATGTCAATTTTACAGTAATTTACACATATTACAAGTTTATACATTAAAAAAGTTTTATACATTATAAAACTGTCGGTTCGTTATATTCAACTATCAGATATTTTTTTAAAAACTATTTGCAAATGAATTCTGAGTTAGGGAAAAAAAGTTAACAAATTGAAATAAATATGCCGAAAAGAAAACGATTTAAAAACTTCAGCAACAAAATTTTAACAAATTGAAGACAATTTAAATGACTTCAGAGATAAATATCTGAATATAAAAAACTGACTTTCTCTTTTCATTAATTTATTTTAATAAATCTAAAGGCTTTCCCTACAGAGAACTTTTGAAAATTAAAAAAAATATAGGTAAATAGGTCTTTGAATAGCAATCTACGACAGAAACACACATCAACTTTTTCTTCTGGTTTCTGAGAAGCATCTTAATTTCAAATTCACTAAATCGATTACTAAATTTGGGTGAGTTAACCTTCCACCTACCTATTCGCAAGCCAGCTGTGATCGTTTCTTCTGGTGCGAAGTACGGACTGTGGCCAACTTCGTTCCTGCAGCATACCCTGAAGTGGTAGGGCGTCTCTTTCTTGAGTCCCATGACTTCCATGGAAAGGGATTTTCCGTCCGTCGTGCCCACCCTCTGCCATGCTTTTCGGCTGGCCTCCTTCCTTTCGACGATATACTCGACGATGGGGCTGCCGCCGTCGTTGTCCGGAGCGAGCCAGCTCAGTGTGAACGAGCTCTCCGTCATGTTGGAAGTGGTGAACGGTCCCTTGGGAGCATGCGGTTTGTCTGAAAAAAAAGAGCAAAGGCGAAAAGGATTTAGAAGAAGAAAATATACGGATAAAACATTTATTCTTTACACAAACGATCAGTAAGTGTTCCGAAAATTAATATTTATTTCGCTCTCTTTTTAAGATTTAAATACTGAAACAAAAATCTTATGCTCAACACATAATCTTGAAGGTACTTTAGATTATGTTATTATAATTAGATGACCCCTTCCCTACTATAGTTAACAGATAGCGGAAAAGTGGTCATCTAATTAGATAGAAGGTCCGAATCACAGGCGGGAGTTATGGTAGCGAATGTGTTAAGTTCTGGGCGAACTTAGCCATATTCCTTTAAGACCGAGCTCGTACGATTGTGCAGGTTAGACATTAGCTTATATTTCTGCTTCTTGATTAGTTGTATGTAGTAAATTCCGGAAAAATTATTTTCTTGTTTCCAGAATCTTAACAAATCTATTTTCTCATTAGATGACACATACCGTCCATTTTTGAGTTGTAAAGACAAAATAAAGGACTGAAATTTCATCTTGAGCTATCATTAAATATTTAAATAAAATTGCATTACTTGGAGGGAGCCCGGCGTCTGTATGTGTGTGTGATGGTGGTGGGATTCGACTAATACAGTATCCATGCAGAAGTACGGAAACGCGCAGATTTATAGGTATTAGGTTGTACAGCGGAGAAAGCACCTTTTTTTCATTGATTGTGTAGAATTCTGTTTCATTTTGAGTGATGAATAACATCCAGAAACTAGCTCAGTGTATTTAAATCTCTAAACAAAATCCAATCCAATAAATATTTTCAGTGCACCTGAATTCTCTTCACTTGACTGACTTTTCTAAATGAGAAGCGACAAGAGAAATGACATTACTCAGATCCATCACTAACAAGTGATTAAATTTTTGTTTTCATAATTTAATTAATGAATGTTAGATGTAATTTATAATAAATGTTAGATGCAATTATTACTTCACAACAGGAAACATTATTAAGGTTTCATTTAAAATTGTGTTTAAAAGTCATAATTTTTTATTTCTATACGCGTTATTATAGTATTTTTTTAAATATTTTTCTTGTGTTGGGAGGATATCGAATATTTTTTAAGAGAGCACATGCTAAATTATGCTATGTATGGAATGCATGTTCAAATAGAAATTAGTTCATTTTTGAATATAAACGATGAGTTTATACTAATAATGTTACTATATTTAAGAATAAACTTTGAAGAATAATTAAAAAACCTCAATAATTAACGAAGAAGAATACCGGGAATAAGGGATAATTATGTCGTTTTTTAAAGATGAATTTAACATTAAGTCATTTGCATTTATGTGTCTTTCGATTCCCTGAATAATTACTTTCTGACTATCTTGCAAAATTTAATTATTTTTAAACTATTCTCGCAAACCATTCTGAACAAGATAATTTTCTTCCTAAATATAGAGGCTTACCGAAT
Organism: Araneus ventricosus; assembly: GCA_013235015.1. Classification (NCBI taxonomy): domain Eukaryota; kingdom Metazoa; phylum Arthropoda; class Arachnida; order Araneae; family Araneidae; genus Araneus; species Araneus ventricosus. The sequence goes on along the minus strand of BGPR01001050.1, from coordinate 3,262 downwards.
AAGCTCTTTGGTGTGACTGGGTCCGAGGTCAGAGGTTCACTTCGGCCGTACTCATTGGTGGCGATAACACGGAATGCATATTCAATACCTTCGCTCAGATCCTGAATCTCTTGGGTCAGGACATCGGAATTCACTGTCGTCACCTGAAAGTGCATTTAACAAACCACATTTCACTAAAGGAACGGAACATACAAGACAGTGATCGCGTCGAAATGAATTTAAACAACCAACCCCTGGTCTATTATTAATACAAACCATAAAAAAAGTCAGGACATAGGAATTCACTGTCGTCACCTGAAAGTGCATTTAACAAACCACATACTTACTCAAAGGAACGGAACATACAAGCAATTTTATCTTATCGAAATGAATTTGAACAAATTCAACCATGGTTATTATTTAATACAAATAGATACCATAAAAGTCAGGACATCGGAATTCACTGTCGTCACCTGAAAGTGCATTTAACAAACAACATTTCACTAAAGGAACGGAACATACAAGACAGTTTATCGCGTCGAAATGAATTTGAAACAAATCCAACCCTGGTTATTATTTAATACAAACCATAAAAAGTCAGGACATCGGAATTCACTGTCGTCACCTGAAAGTGCATTTAACAAACCACATTTCACTAAAGGAACGGAACATACAAGACAGTTTATCTTATCGAAATGAATTTGGAACAAATCAACCATGGTTATTATTTAATACAAATAGATACCATAAAAAGTCAGACATCGAATTCACTGTCGTCATGAAAGTGCATTTAACAAAAACCATATTCACTAAAGGAACGGAACATACAAGACAGTTTATCCGCGTCGAAAATGAATTTGAACAAATCCAACTCCTGGTTATTATTTATACAAACCATACGGAATTCACTGTCGTCACCTGAAAGTGCATTCCGCAAACCATATTTCACTAAAGGAACGGAACATACAAGACAGTTTATCTCATCGAAATGAATTTGGAACAAATCCAACCATGGTTATTATTTAATACAAATAGATACCATAAAAAGTAGTAACAGGCTATAACTTTTTTATAAATAATTAAAAATCTCAGGATTTACAACAAAATCATACAGTTAAAAAGCGAATTTATTGCAACATTTCCCCCCGTTTTTAAAAGGTGCTGAAATAATTAGCATCTGGTTTAGGGAACTATGAAATGTAGATTTAAATTCTTATAATAATGCGGAAAATTAAAAGTACAAATAAAAGCAGTTAGTAGTCCCGTATTTTATGCTCCTATAGTTAATCATTGCCATAATTATTACTTTCTTCATTTTGAAGATGTATCTTAATCTAATGGTATTATTAGTATTTGCTTCATTTATTTGACCCAAAATTTATAACTCTACATTCGTAAAGATGTCGGATTTTGAAAATTTCTACCATTACAGGATTTTATTCCTTCAAAAGTATTAATGATAAATTGCTTCATGAATGCAATAGTTCAAATTTAAATAAGATGTAATATTTTCGAGATGATTTGCTCCATTTTTAAGAGTTTCAAAAATAAAGATTGCAGATTTGGAATTGGTTATTAAACGGATTTGAAGTTATTGTTAACAATTTAATAAGTGCTTCTAACTTGTTGATTTATATTTTAAAATGGTATATGAAAAAAATTAATGCTGATGAAGATGAATTCAGATTTTGAGAATCAGAGTGGATCTATCTACAATTTTTGCTAAACTGAGCTAGGCATCATATCGAAATGAAAAACGTGTTCTTTCAAAATCAAAGTCAATGAAAAGAGTTGTAGCTGCTATTGTATTAAGACAGCAGCGTTTGAAAAATGGACCACTTTGAATGTTTATACAATCCGTCAAGCTCATTTTAAGGAAAATTGTGGGTTGGTCCACTCTGGTTCTCAACGCAAAAATTTAGGTAAGAAAAAAAGCTTTAGTCTTATTATTATATCGTTAGAAACTATGTCGTGTAAAATAATGCTGATTTATTTCCGACATCTGACGTTTACCATAAGGTGGCAACACCTTAGTTTTGTGTCCGGGAATACAAGAAAACGCCTATCGCTTTTCCAGTTGTAAATCAGCATTTTTTCCCTTTTTCATTTAGCTGTAATAATCAAAGTTAGATTATTAAAATTAAACGGAGATACACACCGTGGTTTCGCTTCTGGCTTGCTGAAAATAAAAGCCTGTTTTAGAAAATAAGACACAATCTTACTTTCTATATCGGTGCCAAACATAAGCATTTCGTTTACAAAACTGCTTTATTCAAATACACGAAAGGGTTTTTTGTATAAATAATATATTAACACATATATTCATAGATTATAATGAACAATACATTAATAATATTAAAGGTCCTAAAAATTGAAAGTTTGACTCCTTTATTTCATGCTACCCAGTGCTTAGTTACTACCGTGTATAATATTAGCTACTATTATACACTTTTATTATACGCTTGTATTTATACACTTAGCTTGTAATAATTTTGTAATATATTTTTTAATTTTTTTTTAATTGTTAATTGCATTTTATTTGATTCTCTCTATATTAGCTATTATAGTATATATTACATTTTTTTATCTTCTTTTTCCACTGTTTCTTGAGGTAACTTAAGATACTTAAAAGGCAAAAATGCGAGTGACATAAGAGTTATATTTATTGTTAAACGTCCGTAGAAGGACAGCTGCTTTATCCCACGATCGCGACCCAAAGCCTTCTCAGAGGACTCGCAGAAATACAGAGAAATAAATATAAAAAAAATTTTTAAAGAGTTCTTACTAATGCATTAAAAAAATAATACTAATTTTTTCTCAAAAATCTGGAGGTCAAAACAAAAAACGGAAAAGCGTGAGGCGCAAGAAGAAAAGCTGTAAGTAAATACTGTTTCCAAAACCTCACGCTTTTACGAATTTTGTTTTGACCTCTAGATTTTCGAGAAAAATTTATTTATTCCTTTTTAATGCATTGGTTAAAGCGTTTCTTTTATATTTATTATTTTCTAGTTTTGAGTCTTTAATTTATTCACAATTCAGTATTATAAATAGTTTGGGATCTTAAAATCAATTTTTCATGAACTAATTCCTACAATTATTTTATTGGAAAGGGCTCTAAAATTATTGAAATACTGCATTGTCATCAAGACCGAATGATATACAAAATTTCAGATATACAATACATTAGTCAATGAGTGAAAAATCCATCACAAAATTCTGACCTTACAAACAAACACAAAATATTTCGAACTTAAATCCATTTTTCTTCAATTAATTCCAGCAA